>APFE031198218.1:0-42141 GCA_000404065.3 Pinus taeda
TTTATTTTTTAAAATAATATTTAACAATAAAATTATTAAAACCTATTGTCACCTAAACAACAACATTAAAAGACTTAAATATATGATCTATTTATAATACCAATGCAAAATAATACTAATATTAAAATATCCCCGGCTCCGTGTGATTAGGGCGAGAGTTAATGAAGGGGCGGCCTCATTAAGAGGCAAGTAGCAGCCCGCTTCAGACAGGTGGACGGAAGCGTCTCAAGACAGCTTCCCCCGTCTGGCATGGTTAAATGCGGCCTTAACTCCGCATGGGAGAATGGTCACGTTGCGTATTATTTCAGTCGACCTCCTCTGCCTGACGATGCACTGTGAAGGGTTGGCAAAGGTGGGAATGGTTAGCATCTGGTCTCGGTGTTCTGTTAACAATCTGCTCAGGTCGTGGATGAGGGTGTTATGGTTGAGTGTGCCAGGCTTTAGACCTCGGCCCTCTGCTCAGAAGGCCTTGGTCTTCATCTTGGGTCGCTCAGGCTTCCTTGATTGTTTGCTTCAGACGGCCCTGGTATCTGTGCGTTCCAGTCGGCTTCAAAGTATCCAGGCTTTGAGCACTCCGCCCAGCGTGGCTCTGGTTTTTCCCCATCTGCAATTTTGGGTGGTAAGTTCCGGACCCTTCCATTGTGTTATTTATACTGTTATTCACTTACCTGGTTGGCTTCTGTGTGGAGAAGGGCACATTGGGACTCCGAGCAGAGGGGTCTCAGGATGCCGCGTGAGCGAATGCGACTCATTAGTCGACGGGGTGGCTCAAGGGGTGGTGCTCGAGGTCGTGCTTCTCCTCCACGATCCTCAGCCTCACTCGGCTCTCCCTCTGAGGAAATCAACTCACCAGGAGCTCAGCAGGGTCGAGGCAGAGGGAGAGGGTGGGGAGGAACAGCGATGTGCTCGCTCGGCTCTCACCCTTCCACTCGATTCCGGTTCCCTTGCGTTTTGGATAACGCCACCTATTATGTCACAGTCAGGCTCGAGAAATGCGAGCACGCAGTCATGCCAGAAGTCTCGGCGGAACCACGACCACCCTCGCCTATTCAGAGCTCTCGACTGCAGCCTGCGGAGGCCTCGGGTGCAGTTGCGGGAGCAGCGGCGGGAACAAGCGAGCCTGCACACAATGATCCCCCCTACACGGATTCAAGCGCCTCTGATCCATACGCCTGCCCCTTGGTGGAGGAACAACCATCCACCTCCATGGATGAGTAAGTCCTTTGTTTGGCTACGCTTACAGCTCCAGAATGGCGGCTCGTTGGTTTTTGGTCGATTCTGATTATCGTATGTTATGTCTGTTATGTGTCTTATGGCGGGTATGTATGGAAGCTCCGTGTCTGATATGGGTTCGGGTAGGGTAGCTCTGTGTCTGTTATGGGTTTGCATGGAAGATCCGTGTTTGTTATGTGTTTTATTTTGGATAGTATGGAAGCTCCGTGTCGCTTCGGCAGGGATAGGAAGCTATTTGGCATGTAACTAGTCTGTTATGAGTTCGGGCTTGGAGTCAGTGGACAGTCTCTTTGTTCCACAGTTTTTCAGGTTCATGTTCAGTCACAGCACGCTTAAATGTTCAGCGGCGACCATCCTAGCATGGCAGATGTACTCTTTTTGTATAATATATTAGCAGTAGCACAATTTACACAAAAAAAATACTAATATTAAAATACTCAAATATATGAATACCACTCCAAAATAATGATTTGGATTTTAACTCTTAAATTTTTAAGAATTAAAAATAAAATATATAATCCAACCTAGTTACCAAATAATACACGTTAGTTACCAAACCAAATCACTTGAGGATTTTCATCGAAAACTGGCTTTAACAAATAATTAGGTAACACCTACGAAAGGATTTTCATATACAACCACTATTACCCTTTAAGATTTAACCTCCGAACTTTTAAAAAGTATTCTGCATTGTAGTCTGCTCTTGCTAAAATCATAGGATATTAGTATACCCGACTTACAGGTGGTTGGATATACTCTTGGTGTTTTAGGCCAAATATGAGGTTTGATCCCGGGTCTCTCCTGGATTAGGCTTGATAGTTACCGTTTCACCATGTGGTTAAAAAAAAAAATATTCTGCATTGTGCAACACTGCTTTGGAATTATTTTTATAAATGTTTACTCGCCCGGCCGAGATAAATGCATAGTCAGCAGGAATACTCAATCTGATGTTTGCAAATCCCAACAATCCCGACAGTCACTGTGACATTAACAAGGAGAGCAGCGACCTCTGTCTGTATTTCTGTTTGCGAGACGATAATTATGGATTCACAGCACGCAAATATTTCATGCAAAAAATTGTCATAAATTTTCAATCGAAGCTGGATGTGTAATTTTTTTGATAACGGAAGAAAGTGCGACCCGAAATGCATAATAAAAGCATGCCCGGATGTTGAATATTATCACGTTGTTGCAAAATTGTTTTTAAACGCTGGGAATTGACAGTCAAAGTTGTGGTTTTCCTATGGGAGCAGCGTTTATGAAGTACCCACGACTGGACTCTCGAACTAATTTTTGCAGAGCCACCCCTAATTATTGAAATTGGCCCTCGATTGCAAATGATTTTCATGAATTACCTCAAATCTTTCTCTGCCTCAGGGAAAGGCCGCGAAAAAGTCAACAATGAGATCGAGTTTGTGGACAAGGAGATCCTTAAGGCTTCGACTGTGAGGAAAAACCGGAATTCTCTGAAGAAGTATTCTGAGCTGTATTTGATTCACGAAGATGGGGACAGTGCCATTCGGCATGTTAATTGTGCAGACGAGGTCAGTTTTCGTGCTGGGAAAGGCTCGATGTGGCATCAATCGCATAATACTCGGTTTTGCGCATGCATTTCCTAAAATGGAGTCAAATTAACTGTGGAAAACCATAACAGTTGTTTTTCCAATCGACGGTGGAAAATGAAAAGTAGACAAAAATCGGTGGTGAGCTTTTTCAAAAGAGAACACCTTCGGTGTAAATATGTATACAAAACCAAAGCTGGCCCAAACACTAATTTAGCGTTATTATTATAATTTGCAAAGACGGATTGTTTAGGAAAGGAACTCTGGTGATGAGGTAAATGAAGACCGATTGAATTTGAGAAAAGACTATAGAATTTATAAATTTATTGCCGCTTATGAGATTTCCTCCTGGAGTAAGGAAGCTGGATGCTGCTTTCACTAACGAGGGCTCGTGTTTTTCCTATAACTACATGAAGTGACGGCAATGGGAGCCCTGATCGTGAAGTTACAGCTTGCGTGTTGGAGATTATTTGTAAACTATTGCTCGCGTTGTTCACATCAATCTGTTCAATTTATAAACAGAACTACGCGGATCTGAGAGCATATGCTGTCCCAATTCGTGTCAAAATCCCGTAGAGTAATAATCTGTGAGTTTGTATTGTTTAGTTATTCAATTATTTGGATTGACTGGGAGATGTTATAATATTATTATAAGATTGCAATTTACTGTATTGGAAATCCGTATCGACCACTATTTCGCAGTGAGATTTAAAATAAATATCGTATCAAAAATTCATATGAGGGCCAGGGCCAGTGCCACCGAGGGTTCTGAAGGCCACTGCGCCAACTGCCATACATTAAATTAAAATAACGTGTACCATTAAAATCAGCATGTTCAGAAAGCAACTACTCGTTGATGAGGTGCAAGATGTTGGATAATGCCACCGAGGGTTTTACGCTTCCAGCGCCAACTGTCCACATTAATGGACAACGTGTACAATAAAAAAAACATTATATCAAAGTTCAGAAAGCAACTTTTAATATAGACCATGTGGAACCAGCACTGTTCAGAATTTTTGGTTTTCGAAGATCTAGATAGAGCCGAAATACTCTTTATGCATGCGACACGTATTTATATTTTATATTAAATTTCAACTATCAGCAAACTGCATGTGAAGTCTCTCATGGGCGAGATAATGGTATCAATCTCATTTAAATAGAGGACTCTGTGGAGGCTTTTTCACCATTACCACTTAATTTCTGGGATCAGCGTTCGGATTCGGTAGTACTTCTGTGACTTGTTGGTTTACTGATATTTTCTAATCTGCTAAGCTTCAGAGCGCAAGCTTGTATCATCACCAGCATCATGGGCACTGCAACTTGCGTGGATATTTTGTTGGCCATAATTCTTCCTCCTCTGGGAGTCTTTTTCAAATTCGGTTGCCATGTGAGCACCTACAATCTTCTCTTAAGTTTTTGGTTCCTGCGTGAAGGTTATGTTCATCTTTTAAATCACTGCTGATGGTTGTTTTGTGACAGGTTGAATTTTGGTTATGTCTGCTGCTGACGCTGCTTGGTTACTTATCAGGAATATTATATGCCATCTATGTCATCACCCAGTGATATTCCAATTAATATAATCCCATTTTTTTTGGGTACCATTTATATATGTCCACAGAACAGAATTTCTTTACTTAGTTATTTGTAATTTCTTTACTTGATTGTTTGCAAATATGCTATAGAAATTGTTGGATCTGCTCCTGTGAAGCAACCCCAAGCTCTCTAAGTTTGTTTGCTTTGTTTAGGAATTATTGGATAGGATCTGTTACTGTTAAGCCACGCTGAGTTAATTTGTATTGTTTCATTTTTTAAAGATAAATATCCATAATATATTCATGTTGTTTCATGTTATAATTTTATGTGTCTAAATATATATAAAATCCAGATGGGTGCGAGTCTTGGAAATATTTATCACAATCCGTTTCTTTGGCAAGGATGGATATATAACCTTTATGTTTCTAAATATATATATATAGAATCAATGGTGCCAGTCTTCGAAATATTTATTACAATAAGTTTTTTTTGCAAGGATGGATTACTTAGGAGGTTGGAATTTCATAATTTACATCATATTTCATTATGATGTTTTAATTTTTTTATTCAATATACACCTAAATTAATTAATTTACTTTATATTAATTTTATTATAAAAATATATAAAATTTATATTTTATTATAATTGTTTAAAATAAAATATATATTAAAATTATTTTTAAATTTATAAATAGAAAAAATTACTAATTACATTTTTCAATATCAAATATTCATTCAATTTTTAATATTTTTCATTGTAAACCAAAAGCAATCCTTATATTCATTCGATATTCTTTTTATTTTTAAATTTACCTTCTTTCTCATTTGGATGTTAAAAGTAATTCTTCAATATCCTTTTATTTTTAAATTACCTGTTGTTTCAGTATCCTTTATATTATTTAACCAATGGGGATACACATGAATTATAGTATGGGTAACTTTTTAATGGAGTAATTATATATATTTTGATCATATCAAATACTTATAGTATGTAACTAGTGTAACTTTAAGAAGTAATAATATTTAAAATGTAGTTACAAATAATTCCAAAAATGAAAAAATATATTATATATTTATTTTTATCTTTTTGTTTAATTTAGATTTTTTAATTTTAATGATGCATATATAATTATAGATAAAAAGCATGTAACCAAATAATTTAAACACATGAAAAGGAGTGGAAATCACAAAGTAATCATGAGATCAAATGCATATTTGATTACTTAGTTCATCTAGTGTGGGTTACGTCTTTGGGGCATGCTCAATGTAGAAAGGTCTCTTTCATTAAAGGGCAGCAAAATGAATTACAATCAACTTTACATAAATGACCATTATACTTCCATTTCTGGCATGAATGAAAAATGCAAAGTTCACAAACATCACCATTGGATTCATGGCGTGAAATCGTGTCAAACCACTATAAACTTTGACCATATTTTGAGCAAGTGACCTCTGGAGCTCTAAGGAATCTTTAGATTCCCTGTAAAAGTATTCTCCCAAGATTCTTTAGGAATTTTTCTCAAACTTCGTGTTTGCCTAGGTGCTCTTCCTTCTGCGTGCAAATCAAATCCACTCCTTCTCAGTTCTGCCACATCCTCTCAATCGAATGGAATGTTGAGTTTTTTATATTAATATGTGGGCACAGTTATGAACATATGACGCCTTGGCTCATTGGTGGCAGTGGCACGTGTGTTGGGGGTGAACTAAGTTCAAAACAAGTCGTGCTCCATATATAGTGCAGTCTTGTTTTATTAAGCAGTAGTTGAAACAAATTTTGGTTTAACGTTTGTTGGCAGTGTATTATACTTGGGGTTGTATGGTTGGTAGGGCCGTTGATGGGTGGGACTGCTACCGTGGACCTGCTGACTCTATTTTAAACAGTGGTCGTTAACCAATGAGTGGGGTCCCGGGTCAAAGCCACAGGCCTTGACCTGTATGTTTAATTTAAATACTATTGTCGTTGGGCGGTGGCGAGACCACCACCACAAATATATATATATATATATAATTATATATATTATATATATATATATATATATATTAATATATATATATGATTGCTTTAAACATGTTAGCTTAAAATTCAACGACAATTTTTAAGGATCACTGGGCAAATTAAAGAGTCAACAAATTCACCTGTTCTGGCTACCAGATTTTGTGTGTCGTCCCTTTGCCAAATTGTTTCCTCGTCAGTGACTACCACTTGGCCTAGGTTGACTATACCTTTTACCAAATATATCTTGAACATACAAACTCAAATTTGAGTTACGTTCAGACCGTTGGAATCATGATGACAATCACTATGATCTAGTCCTCATTCACTTCAATCTAATGACTTTTATTTTTGAGTTTTTTCAAGCCCACTTCTATTTCTTGAGCCACCTAGATCATTCATCCCTACTAATTAGCTTTTGGGCCGCCAAAAGCTTTATTATTCAATTGGAAAGTGTAGGAATTTCTCCCTCAATTTATCATTTTCAATCCGTTGGGCCTTACTTGGATGCATGCCTTTGAAACCAATATGAAGGTACTCCACATCTACCCAAAGTGAAGTCCTGGTCTTTCTATCAAGAATGATATCCTCAAGTACCTTGTCCAAGTATTCAGGTGTAATTTCCTCCACTGTAGGAACCCGTCTAACCTCTTCGATATCCATGATCAAGGGATGTTCATAAAGCTTCAAGTTTTCAACATTCACCACTGAGTACATCTACATGTATGCTGGAAAATTGAGGTGAAACACATTATCTCCAATCTTGTCTAATATGGGGAATGGGCCATATCGGATTGGTCTCAACTTATTCCTTCCCCCTTCATTTTGTCTTTGCTGATGTGGATCCACACTTTTCCTCCAACCTGGAATTGGTGATCAACTCGGTGCTTGTCACATTGAGCTTTGTACTGAGCTTGAATTTTCCCCAACTTCTGCTGCACTACCTAGTCAATCATCTGAATTCGCTAAATGAAATTCCACACTTTTTCTTTATCATCTTTCCCACTGGAATCTTCATCTCTCCCAAAGATCATGTCTAAGAGTTCCTTTGGCAAATAATCAAAGCATGTCTTGAATGGTGAGTTTTGAGTGGATGAATGCATTGCTCGGTTGTATGCATGTTGTACATACGGAAACTATTCGTCCCACAGCTCGAGATGCTTTCCACAATAACGTTGGAGTAAATGTATCATTGTGTGGTTGACAACCCCTGTTTGTCTGTCGTTCTACATATGAAATATTGTGTTCCTCTTCAACTTGGTGTCCATCATTATCCAAAAACTCGTCCAAAACTCTCTAAGAAAACGAGAGTCTCGGTCAGACACAATGGATGTGGGAAGCCCAAAGTGGACCCATACAAATTGGAAGAAGACATGAGCAGTCTGCGTTACAAAGACCTGCTTTTTACTAGGCGTTAAGACACATTTTTCTAAATCGATCCACAACGACATACAAATAGTCATGACCTCTCCTAGACAAAGGAAAACTGCCTACAAAATCCATTGACACACTTTCCCATGGATGACTTGGAACAGGGAGTGGTGTGTAGAGCCTCAATTTTCTATTAGTGGGCTTTCTAACTGAACACAAGACACATCCCTTTACATATCAATTAACAATATTTTTCATGTGATGTCATTAACACAACCTTTGCAAATGACACAAAGTTTTCCCTCCACTAAAATGACTTGACACAAGAGAGGTATGTGCCTCTCTGATTACACGTGTTCTCTCATTGGTGGGGATAAAAAGTTTGCGAAGGTGGTACAACAAATTTCCCTACAAATGGTAACCATCCACATGTGATCCATGAGTCGTCTTTGCATAAATCTCCCTAAAATCATCATAATCAACATACTGTTCAACATAAATTTCAAAAGACAAAGAAGCATTTTGCAAAACTATAGATGCAGAAATAGGAAGGTGAGAAAGCATATCTGCCACTTTGTTTCTAGTGCCCTTGTATTTTATTACCAAGTGAAACTCCTAGAGGAATCCCATGCATCTAAAATGACGTGCTCGTTAAAGATTGGTCTGTGACTGGAGGTATTGCAAGGGTCAGTGATCCATGTGAATGACGATCTCGTTGCCAATCAAATATTGCTTCAAGTTCTTAACACTTTGAGCCAAGGCATACAACTCCTTGCCATATGTGGGATAGTTCACAATAGCTTGGGAAAATATCTCTGAATGGTAACATATATGTTTCCTTTGCTGCATCAACACTACTCCCATGGCATACCCACTGGCATCTGTCTCGATCTCAAAGGTTGCTCGATGTCAGGTAAGGCCAAAACTAGTGCGGTGCTAATATTCTCTTTCAGTGTATCAAAGGCTTTATGTTGCTTTCCTCCCCACTAAAATGTTTGCTTCACACTTGTTAATGTGTGTAAGGGGGATGCAATGACACAGAAGTTGGTAATGAACCTTCTCCAATATTGTACTGCATCCAAAAATCTACGAACATTAGTGGGTTTAGGCCAATTTACAATCACATCAATTTTAGAAGGATCTATTTTTAATTGTCCACCTCTGACAATGTGACCCAAGTAAACCAAACAAGTCCTACCAAATTCACACTTAGACATACAAATTTTATTTTTGCAAAACATCAAGCACCTTTTTAACATGACTCATATGATCTTCCCACGTCCTACTGAAAACAAGAATGTCATCAACATACACAAGTATGAAATCATCAAGAAAAGTTCTGAAAATATCATTCATCACCCTCATGAATGTGTCGAAGTATTTCATAATCCGAATGGCATCACCAGCCATTCAAACAACCCCTGTTTTGTCTTGAACGCAGTCATCCACACATCCTGTTATGTAATCCTAACGCGATGATATCCACTACATAAGTCTAGTTTTGTCAAATAGACAACATTTTTCAATTGATCTAATAAATCATAAATGCAAGGGAGAGGGTATCAATTCTTCACCATTATTTTTTTGAGTGCTCTATAATCCATGCACATCCTCCATGTAACATCCTTCTTCGGAATCAACACAATAAGTGAGCCACATGGAGAAGAACTTGGCCTTATGACCGCTTGGTTCAACAATTCCTGCACATGCTTCTTTATATTCTCCATCTCAATGGTCGAAAACCTATACATACCAATGTTGGGTAAAGGAGAATTCTGTTGCAAGTGAATCTCATGCTAGAACTTACACTTTGGAGGCAACCCACTTGGTTGCTGACAAATCTCATTATAGTTAGAAACAATTTCATACAATTATTTTTTATGAGTGGGATCACAACCTTGGAAAGCTTCAGATGTCTCTACATATTTTTATCTCACAACCATGAGCATGCACCCTTTGTTTGAATTGAACAATCTCTTCATCTGCCTACACTTATAAGATTGTCACTGATTTTGGCATGATGAGCTTTGATAATGTATTCCACCTCATCTTTCATGAGATGATACTTGTTTTCATGGAGAAAGAAAACTGCTTTCTTGTAATACCAATATGGACTCCCAAATACAATACCACAGATGTCCAAGGGTACAATATCAAAATCAAACTCATCTACTAGTTTGGATGCAATCACAAATCTAGCTCTACACTACTTGGTTACATGTAATTCGGCTTTATCACACACCGAACCAAGAGGGTAGGGTTTCAGATGAGGCTTGGTTTCTAACCCTAACTTTTTAACCAAGGATTGCAAAATCAAATTTTCTCATGAGCTCGAATCAAACAAGGTTTCCACTTTAGTATGTTTCATTATGACTCTAATGTGGAATAATTCATTACTTTTTCATTCATTAACAAGAGACTCATTTGAAGAACATATACTTACATGCAATTCAGAATTTTCATTAGCATGAAGAGAAAGAGTACCTTGTATTCCCATTGTTGTGATTTGTGTTGCGTCACTAGAATTGGATCCAAAGTCTTTTTTTATGGTTGCCACTATCTTTTGCTTGTTCTTTCCACAAAATCTGTTTGGTTTCAACTCCGGATGCAACTTCCAACAATGTTCATTACCATGGCCTTCCTTCTTTCAATGTGTGCAAGATGGCTTTGCTCCTTCCTCCTTCTTGGTTGTAGCTTTCTTCTTGTCCTTTCCATTTCCTTTTTCCTTTCAAGGTGAATGGCCTTCACACTGCTTGCATCAATAGTAGTAGGCTCAAATAACAATAAAGAATTGTTGATGTAACTATGTAAAGCACCAATATACTTTGTTACAGTTTTGGGTGAATCAAGTGCAATAACCAAATTCAAAGCTTGTTTTCTAAACTCTTATGTGAAGCTTTGTACATTTTGAACCTTTCCTTGTCTCAAATATTTCCATTCCATTAAATCCTTTTGTCGATAACCCAAAGGGTAAAACTAATCTTTTAATGCAAATGTCTTTTATTTACTCTATGGATTTGCATAATTATGGATAGGGTATTAAAATGAATGTTAGAAATATTACATCTTTTATATACACCAAGAAGTAAGGATAGGATCCTAGAACATATTTTGGATTTACTCTATTATCCCATAGGGTGTTACATAATGTACTATGTCAATTCCTTTGATGGTTATTGGCCATTTTCTTTAGAATCCATATTAGATTATTATTAATGTATTCATGTGGGTCATTACTTTGTGTGTAGTAATTATCTAAATACCACCACAATTTCCTTTTTCTAAAGAAAAATAGGTTAATCTCTAGGAAGAAATATATGAATAATTATCAAAGGAAAACCAATTCTAGTAAATAATTCTTGATCTAGATATTAGATGATTACTGCTTCATTTACCTTGACTAGAGGCATTGCTTCTATATATTTGATGAAATATCATGGGGCATTTATAATATACATGTGTTTCTTTAATGAGTTTATATTTATCTCCCCTATAATGTCCAACCCCCATGTCTCAAAAGGTTCATTGGTTGTTATGGGTTAAAATGTAGTAGTCAATGTCTTCTCACATCTATCGCTCATTTGAAATATTCATCTGTAGAAATATAAATGTGCATATCTAAATAATGTTTCCCAATATTAATGTTGGCTATTATCTAACATATTTTCTCACCAACAAGATATCCTCCAATAGGTCCATCATGTAACTCTATAAGGAATTTATTATCATCGCACTTCTCCAAATATCTTAATGGTATTGTTAATTCTAGATATTGAGCTATTACATTTCTATTGTTGTATTAGTGTTTTCCTTATTGGTCAACTAGGCTTGTTAATAGTTGGCTAATATCTTTATTTATAATTGTACCTTCTTTCTCATATATTTTCGAAGTAGACCTAATTTTATAGATCATCTTTCCTTGTGCATTCTTTTTATTTGGTAAAAGATAGTTTCCCCCTAAAAGAGGCTTTTCATGCATTCTTTTCAACCATTCCCAAGGATTAGAAATATTTGTATTTCCAATTTTATACTATTTGGGTGCTTTGTGCATAACATTTATTATCAATGCATACAATCCTTGTATCGTTCAATGAGGTACCTTGAAATTTTTGCAATAATTTTTTTCTATGTAGCTTTAAATAATAACATTTTTTAGAGCAAAATATAAAATGAAAATTGTTTGAGATTAAAAATAAATAAATAAATAAATATTGCAAAATCAAAAGTTTAAATAAATTTTGATGTGCCAAGTAAATGTTATGGTAACTTTCCCAGAACTTGCTAATTTTATCCTCCTTAGGAAAACAAAGTGTCAGTACTACCATGTGTCAATTTTTTCAAATATACCCATATATTTTAAATCTAAGATAATATGATCCATGCATTATTCAATACCACTAGTTACACACAATTTGGATCATTCTAGAATTAGATATGATGGTTTTACCCATAACACTAGTTTGAGACTAGGTTTTAGACTACTCTTCTTTGCACTATTAATTCTATGTATTGCATTGCACCAGGAACATGGGTGTCACAGCGTCACAACCCCACACTAGTGGTGACTGAAATTCACTTGTGGGCATGATGCGGCTTCGACCAACCATTTTGTTTCACCACTACTACAGTTCTCGAACTACGCCTATCACCAACACTTAGATTATTTTTTGTTAAGTATTCACTTTCTTGAATAATGCATCAAAAATCAACAATATTTTATCTTCTTTAATAATTACTTCATAACATGTGTGATATCAATAAACAAAAATGTACACACATTCGTGAAGGGAGGGGAAACTACCAATCAAGTATGCCCAATCACTTATAAAATATTCTGCAAAGTTATTTTACAAGTTTACAACAAAATAGAATTGTGCAACAATTTTCCCTGATGCACCAATCAGTGTAGCCTGTCATGCAAGCATGCCCGACTGTCTACCTATGTCATGCAACCCTTTGCATTGTTACCCCGAATCCAAAACCTGTTTTGCAGCCTCTACCCTGCAACTCGTGGAACCCGTTCAGCCTACCCGGGTCGTGCATCCCACTTGTGTCAAGCAACCCTACTGAGTCATGCAAGCTGCTCGAGTCGTGCAACCCACCCAGGTCATGCGACCCACCGAGGTCATGCGACCTACCCAGGTCATGCAAAAAAATCATTTGACAGACCCATTCAAAAAATTTGTGGTAAAAAAACGTTCAGCAAACTCATTTCCAAAACCCATATGCGTAACCCATTCCAAAAACCCGTGTGCATAACTCGTTCTGAAACCCATGTGCATAACTCGTTCCAAAACTCATGCAGGAAAACATTTTTGGCCGCCTGGGTGGGCACATGCCCTGTCGTGCTCTTGCATGCACTGTGGTGACCTCGAGTCACCCAAACTGTTTAGGCTCATTTTCCTTTGCTCTACACCTGATGTGTTATATGAACTACAGTTGAGTTCCTACCTTGAATGAACTTCTCTTCGTTTCATTTAAATGCTTTTCGTCCAAACGATTTATGAACCGACACATCCATTTAACCAGTTAAGCCAACCCAACCCATTTGGTCGAACACCCTCGGATTCCCTCACTTCGTTTAGCTGACTCGACGCATTTTGTAATGTCCTGAGGTTCCTACCCAATGCGCGATGCATTTGGGCGCCAGGTGCGTGCGTGGGCAAGACGCGAGTTGGGCCGCACGACGGTTGTGCGATGGAGGCAACACGGTTATGCGATAAACTTGTGACAAAGGATGCGATGAAACATATGCGATATGGTGGAGTTGCGATGAATTTTATACACCTTGGAGTGCTGAACGTTATGTGTGGAGGCCAACCCAGGATGGGAAGGAGGGCTGACATATGCATGGAGCGTTTGGCGTTGGAGAGGGGTGTGGCACACAACGTTGGGTGGTCGGCTGGGCAAGCCCCACCCCCATTTTCAACGAGTATATATATGTGATCGTTGAACGCTTGGAACATCACCATTCAAACAACACATCTTCGCATAAGGAGTGCGCAGTCTAGTGCGCAGAAATAAGAGAGGTGCAGGCGCATAGCTCGTGCGCTCTCTTGGTTTAGCCGCACGGTGTGAGGACGCACTTGGAGCTGGGTGAAGTTGTTGGGCAAGGTGCGCCCGGTGGTCGGTTAGAGTGTCGTTTGTGCCAAGTCTTGGCGTGGGTGTCTTGGTGCCTCGGGTGAGCGCCCACCCATCGTGCAAGAGTGCACGAAGGTGAAATGAAGGAAGGCAACCGAGTTTTGCCTTGATTGTAAAATTGACTAAGTATGGAACTTGGACTTGCCAAGCATACTTGTACATTGTAAACTGATATATATAATATATTGTTGGGTAGACTCATTGTTCAGGGAGTTGCCCCTCCCTTTATATTGTGCAATTGTGTTCTTGTTTATAACGTTGTTGATAATGAATGTGTATGGGTGTTCATTGGTATAGAGGATAACATAATAATACTTGATTGAGAATCACAAGCTAAGTAGGAATAAGTGGATAGGCGTAGTCCATGAGCACAAATATTGGTGAAAATAAAGTGTTCGGTGGTGTTGCACCTCGCCAAGAGCGGTTGAAAGACTACTGCTAGCCTAGGGGCGTGACAGTTGGTATCAGAGCTCGGTTGGAGCTGGTTTTAGCAGGGTTGCTCGTGAAGAAGTGACTGTGGTGACAGGTACTTGCAGAAGAAAGAGGTTGGTGAAACACTTCCTGATAAGTGTTGCATCAAGGACTTGGGTTGTAGGTGAAGCTATTGTATGGTTGAGACTAGATTGCAAAGAAAGAAGATGCTATTAGCAATGGCTGAATCTCAGGCTGGGTCTAGTCATAGTGTGCAGAATGACATTATAATGCTTATGGAGAAAGTGTTGGTGAGGATGGAGGCTATGGAGACTTCTTGGGAGAAGAAGATGGACTTGTTCGCTAAGGGACAAGAGGCCAATTCGAAGTTGAAGGAAGAACTCGATGAACTCTGGGCAAAACATGAGTACACTGATCTTATGTGTACACAACTTGAAGTGAGGATCAAGGAGGTTGAAGAAGCAAGGGACCAGGGTCTTACAGAGATCATGGACTTGAAGAAATCTCTTGATGAAGCCAGAGATGAGATCGCGATGTTGGAGAAGGCCGTGAGGCATGGCTCAGGTGGAGGAGTGCCTCATGTGGAAGTCAAGGAACCGGAATCTTTCAATGGTACAAGGAGTGCAAAGACTCTTGGAAACTTTCTATGGGACATGGAGAGATACTTGAAATTGTTGGGTCTATCTAATGATGAGACAAAGGTCAAGGTAGCTGCTCAGTTCTTAACAAAGGATGCTAAGATGTGGTGGCAAAGGAGGATGGACCAGATTGCCAGTGGCAGTGCTAGTGACATCACTTCATGGGATGAAATGAAAGGAGCTTTGCAGGCCCATTTCAGTCCTCAAGATGAAACGTGGGAAGCAAGGATGAAGATAAAATTCATAAAGCAGATAGGGAACCTTCAGACATATCAGCGGGAGTTTGCAAGTGCGGTCCTAGAACTTCCTGACATGGCGGAGAGGGACAAGGTGTTCAATTTCATTATTGGGTTGAAGCCTTGGGCATGCAATGAAGTGAAGAGACAAAGGATTAGAACACTTGAAGAAGATTTTGCTGCTGTGGACAGGTTGGTGGAGCATTATGATGAGACTTCTGATGATAGGAAGAAGAAGTCTGACAAGCCGAAAGAGAAGAAGAAAAGATGATGCTTCGAAATTGGATGACAGTTCGAAGACGAAGAAAGTCTTGAAGTCTTGGATATGTGCTGGACCACATACAGTGAAGAATTGCCCTTCTAAACTGAAATTGGTTGCGATTGCACAATCTAATGTGAAGGATGAAGGAGCTTCTATGGGGATGATGCAGATACTTGGTGCTGCTGCTGCTACAGAGGTGATCTCTCGGAAGGATCCCGAGAGGAATAAGTTGGAGTATGTTCGGATGAAAGTTGGAGATGCTGATATACTCACTATGGTGGATAGTGGGGCCTCTCACAACTTCATGGGAGAAGATACTGCGAGAAGGATTGGGATGAAATTTGTACCGATCAAGGTACAAATGAAGACAGTGAATTCTCCTCCGGATGAAGTTCTTGGTGTAACTGAAAAGGTGGACACAACACTTGGTGAGTGGACAGGGAAGGTTGACTTCACTATAGTGCGGATAGATGACTATGAGACGGTGCTAGGGATGGAATTCATGAAACAGTTTGATGCTATGATTGTTCCACATTTGAAGAAGTTGTACATTTACGATGGAAGGGAAGATTTACACATTGGTGTGCATACCATTGGAGTAACAAGGCCTGATTGTAAGTTGGTAGTGATGCAAATGGAGGACGAGAAGCGAATGAATCGACACATATGTTCAACCCATTCATCTGACCTAACCTGCTTGGTCGAATGCCCTCAGAAGCCTTCACTTCATTCAGCCGACCCGACCCGTAGTTCTTTGTACAATGAGGCTGAATAATGCAAAGGAAGGGAGTTTCCACAGTGGTATACTGATCACAGATAGAAAAACTCCTGAATAAAGCTGAAGAGAGTGAACAAAAACCAAAATCTAGAAGCAAAAACAGTCTTATATGATCATCACACATGTAACATAGGGAAAGAGCAATGCATCCCACCTACTGCACAAGGGAGGTGTGATGCATCCAGATTCCAAAGAGGAGAAAGTGCAATGGTCCAGGGACGAGACTTCAACTTGGTTCTTGGTCACAGTTTGCAGCTTAGTTCAGGGATTTAGGTCGAGCTAATGATAGTTAGTAAATGCAAATCACAAGGGCTGATCTAATGAGGCTACTTGAGCCACCACCAGGGCAATTAGGATGTTTGCAAATCAATTGTTGAGTTTATAAACAAAACCCGGAGATAGACTGAAGCAGCATTGATCTACTTTGCACTTGCATAACAAATGCAGTTCGAAGGGTAGCTGGCTTGACTTCAGGCTCCGTCTGTAGTTTATAAAGAAAACAAATATAGACAAGAAAACAAGCTATTCGCTCCCCAGCAGAGTTGCTATTTTGTTATTGGGAAATATAGTGTCCATGCAAAGTTGCTAGTCCCACTAAGACAGGTAGCTATCTTAGAAACAAACTAACTAAAGTTACTTTCATTTTCCTTTATAGAAGTAGATAGGAAAGGAGCAAAGAATACCAACCTCAATCTTTCGCTTGGTTCTTCGCTTGTTCCTTCTCCCCTTTGACGGATCTTTGCCACTCCTTCCTTGATTACTCCGCTTCAAAGAGTACCTGTAAAGTCAAAGCAGCATAATATCTTCAAAGTACAGAGATCTACAATCATAAACAATATAGGACCAGATATATATTGACCACACAAATGCATATATCATCAAACATACAAGAATGTGGAGGAAAACTTGAATAGCTTTATTGATATAAATATTAGAAGAGAGGATATACAACTCATTGATCTGACCCAACATCATCCTCCCAGCATGAAATCCCTCTTCACCTCATGAAAATCTTAGATCACCAACACTATGATGTTCCACCAGGAAACCAACAACACTTCCTTACAAGATGCAAAATTCCAGCCTCTAGATCTCTGGGATGAGGGATCCATATATAGATGATGCAGGGGGTGAGTTAGCTTCTGGGATTTTGATTAGTGTCTTCTCTCTTATAGTTCTTTGTTCCACTTAGAGATTCATGATCTCTTACTCATCCCTGGGCAAATTCAGAGAGGCAAGTGTCACAAGAGAAGTTTCTGGAAGATTCCATGATCATCCACCTTGCAAACTGTCTCTGCCATTTGTCTACTCTCGCCCATCACACCCTACAGAAGGGATTTTCAGTATGCATCGTACTTTTTGCATGTGGCAGGTGAGATGCATCACACCCTTTGCACTGAGCAGTCTGTATGGTCCAGTTTTGACCAGTTCTTAGTAGTTTTCCATGGAGAACTTCTGGGAGATGATGTAATCAACTGACCTTGTTCCTTTAGGGTATGAAACAACACTTTTAGGGACTCATAAGCCCTTGGTTTATGGACATATATGATTTGGGTTGCAGTGCCCAAATATGTCTATAACACTTTGGTTGCAGAAACCTGATTCTGCAACCTCCCATAACTTCTTTGGGTGATACATTGACCTGCTTGTGGGTCATTGTCGAAAGGGCCTGTAGTTGAGGGTTTTTTTGGTGTGTGACACAATATGAAACTAGGTCAAGCCCCCTCAAACCAACAAATGGTTCTGTTGCCGAGATCAGGATATTCTTAAGGGATTGTTGAAAATAGAAACAAGAAATGCTAAAAATAACATTCAGAATATTCCAATTTTGATTTTTCCTTGAATTAGAATTGAGAATTAAAATTCGAATTTAGTCTCACCAGTTGCTTAAAATACAATTAATTAATTCATCTTGAGTTAATTAGTTGGAGAAATTCAAACTAGAAGTCTTTGTGAAGTCATGCAATAGTTATCCCTTTGATTGAAGAAGTTATACCTTAATTAAGGAGATAAGGATGAGTTGTATTTGAGTTGTAATTAGTTAGCTCAGTTAACTGAGTTAATTCCAGTTAAATTAGTTTCAAACAGTTTGAGGAACTAATTGTGAGTTCAGTCAGTTAATGCATGCATGCATGAAACTAGTGTACTCCAAATAACTGAATATTCTCTCATAAATAACTCATGCATGTCAGTTCAGACAAAGACCCAGTTGAGATTAAAGACAGGGATATTGTACTATCAATTGGAGGAATTTTCCTATAAAGGAAACTCATCCATGCAGAAGCAACAAGGTTCCTTCAAGATTGCGTGGTTTTACAGGGTGTGAGATCAGTGTGAGTGATTAGTCTTACACTTGGTAACAGGAGGATCACCCAGGAGAAACAATGCAAGGAAATAGGAGGCTTGGAGGGCAGAGGAGAAGGCTTATGATAAGCTTTGTTTGCTTGTGAGCATCCAAGAGGATTATACTGAGTGCTGGCTAGCTGTGAGAGCTAAAGCTTTGTGTAATCTTCATGTATTTCCACCTTGTATGATAATACAGATAGCAGGGTTTTTAGCTGAGGCTTTCCCTTGAGTATTTTATGTGTTTCATGTGCATTGATTCTTATTCTTCTGGTTATATGTGTTCAGCTCGATCTTGCTCAATTTTAAGCTTCGAAAAAGTTGATAGTAGAAGTATGTTATAGTATTTTTCTTTGGTATATTACATTATCAAGTTAATCTATAGTCATATTTTCTACATAGATCTCAGAGGTAGATTTGTAGAGAATTTGCAGAATTTCTACATGGTATCAAAGCAAAGGTGATCGAAACTGTGAACAGTATACTGAGAAGGGAAATTCAAAGTTTGAAGTTCAGGATTGAAGGTACAAATCAAATTCATCTCATACTTCAGGTTGTTCAATGGCATTCCATGGCTTGAGACATGAGTATGCCTTGGATGCCAGATCAAAATGGACTTCACCCTCATCGCATGCATGGTGTCTTTGATGATGGGTTGTGGTTGGTTTCTTAACAGTGGAGCCTCATTCCACATGACTGGTGATAAAATTTTATTTAGTACCTTGGAGGAGAAAGACCTCAAGATACTCATAGAGATGGGTGACAATGAAAGGTATAGTGTTTTAGGAGAGGGCACGATTGCTTTTCAGAGGGAGCATGGAGCTATTATCACCTTGACAGATGTGAAGTATGTGCCTGGACTAAAGAAGAACTTGGTATTGATCGGGATGCTGGAGGACAAAGGCTACGATTTTGTCTTTAGTGAGGGAAAGTTTTTCCTTAGACACATCACCACGAGACAGGTGAAACAAATCGATTCATGAGTTTAGAACCTGGGTGCTCTTGAGTTTCAAGATGGATGCAAAGCCTTGAGGAGCAAGGGAGATGTTAGAGACTTGGTGGTTGAGAGGGAGAGTAAATTACCACTCAACATGCAGTCTCATACAATTGTGGAGGAGCCACAATTGGAGATGTTGAGAGGAGACCAAGTGGAGGCATCCACTCATGCAAAGACCTCCAGTAGGGGGAAATTTCGAGCAAAGTGGGAAGAGGGATCACATGCAGCCATACCTCTAGGTGCGAAGTGGGGTGATGTGAAGTGATAGTCTCAAGAAGGCTGAAATTAGGCAGGGTCCATTGAGAGGTCCTATCTCATGGATCATACCTTGCTAGGGGAGCCCAAAGTACATAGTAGCGGGAGGAATCAATGGGATTGATGCAGTCAGAGATCAAAGTGACAGAGGCTAGAGCATTCAGATACTGAAGAGCGCAAAGAAAGATTGACAACAGTGCAAAAAGGCCGAGTCAGCAGAAGCGTAGAGTTTTTCAGTCAACAAAGGCAATAATAGTCAAAGTCTTTGATGACAGAGGCATCATCCTAATTCAGGTTGGATATTTTTTGTTTCTAGAGTTGCTGGAGCAACAACACTTGAGAGAAGTGTTGTATGCAGAACATTCCAAAGGTTCATGATCGGGATCGAGTTGAGTTCCTTTCTTGTTGAGAGGGAGTGTTGAAAATAGCAACAAGAAATGCTAAAAATAGCATTCAGAATATTCCAATTTTGGTTTTTCCTTGAATTAGAATTGAGAATTAAAATTCGATTTTAGTCTCACCAGCTACTTGAAAAATAATTAATTAATTCATCTTGAGTTAATTAGTTGGAGAAATTCAAGCTAGAAGTCTTTGTCAAGTCATGCAATAGTTATCCCTTTGATTGAGGAAGTTATCCCTTAATTAAGGAGATAAGGATGAGTTGTATTTGAGTTGTAATTAGTTAGCTTAGTTAACTGAGTTAAGTCCAGTTAAATTAGTTCCAAACAGTTTGAGGAACTAATTGTGAGTTTAGTCCATTAATGCATGCATGCATGAAACTAGTGTACTCCAAATAACTGAATATTCTCTCATAAATAAATCATGCATGTCAATTTAGAAAAAGACCCAGTTGAGATTAAAGACAGGGACATTGTACTATCATTTGGAGGAATTTTCCTATAAAGGAAGCTCATCCATGTAGAAGTAACAAGGTTCCTTCAGGATTACGCAATTTTATAGGGTGTGAGATCAGTGTGAGTGATTAGTGTTACACTTGGTAACAAGAGGATCACCCAAGAGAAACAACGTAATGAAATAGGATGCTTGGAGGGTAGAGGAGAAGGCTTGTGAGAAGCTTTGTTTACCTATGAGCATCCAGGAGGATTGTACTGAGAGCTGGCTAGCTGTGAGAGCTAAAGCTTTGTATAATCTTCATGTATTTCAACCTTGAATGATAATACAAATTGCGGGGTTTTTAGCTGAAGATTTCCCCTGAGTATTTCCTGTGTTTCATGTGCGTTGATTCTTCTTCTTCTGGTTATATGTGTTCAACTCAATCTTGCTCAATTTTAATCTTCCGCAAAGTTGATAGTAGAAGTATGTTATAGTATTTTTCTTTGGTATATTGCATTATCAGGTTAATCTACAGTCAGATTTTCTACATAGATCTCAAAGGTAGATTTGTAGAGAATTTGTAGAATTTCTACAGGGATATGTTTTGGCTTCCATCGAAGAAAGAACTCTAGGAGTGGGTTGAATAGAAAGAAAGAGAATTTACAGAAAAAGAGAACAGAAACCCTAGATTATCGATTGAAGATTGGTTGCATAGATATATCTTCAAAGGTCAATACGAGATTTTCTTTGGTTCATTCCACATTGAATTGCTTGAGTGGATATCTAGGTTGGCCGAGCGTAAGGATTGTTTCAAAGGTGGCAAACCTAAGGAGTGAAATCCTAATTTGATATAGTGGCTCAACAGAATCGATAACAACATGTCAAGGGTGTTGATTTCTGGATCGATAACATTTTTGGAGGATTTATCACTGAGTTTGCAATAAACGAGATCATGTCCTATAGTGAAGCTGAACGAGGATTCTTCAAAGGACCACGAGGTAAGTATTTAAATTCTATAAATCTCTAGATTAATATGTTATTATATGAAAAGGGGATTCTTAGATTAATGTTTGGGCAAAGAAGAAATAAGTCAAAACCAGGAGCTACATGAAGTGGAAAATGATATATAATAGATCCGAATAATTTTATTGAGGCTGACTATAGCCCTCTGCTGGGATCTGAGAATGAAGAAGAAATAAGTAACCCTACAACCTCACGGTATTCCCCCACCCATCCTGAAGGCACGTCGAAGTCAGGAGCTGAAAATAATCAGGGCATATTTGGGATTCCCCATCCATCCACTCCCCTCATACCCCATCCCCCCCCCCTCCATACTTCCCCTACACCTCACATCTACCCCTCTCTCCACCTAGCCCCTCGAGAAGAATAATGGTTGATGACATTAAACTACCTCTCTTTAGATGATTGGAAATAGAGGACCCTGACCAGTTTTGGTTCATAGCAGATGTAGTATGGATGGCAAGACATATTAATAACGATGATGTAAAGAAGGCACAACTTGTCACGTCACTAAGGGAGAGGGCATTGACATGTTATATGAAATACTCCATGACTAATCCTAATGCTACATTTGATGAAATCAAGAAAGCCCTGGTAGCAAAGTTCAAGAAGCAAAAATCAGAATCGTAGTGTATCACAGAGCTGAAAGAGATCAAGCAAACATCAACTGAATCTGTGTGGGAATTGGATCAGTGGTTCAAGGTGTTAATGGGTCAAGTGAGCTTTGAGATACCCCTGCAGAAACATAATGAATGCTTCATAGCTGCACTACTGCCACATATTAGGTTAACATTGACGCAACATAAGATCATGATGCAATCTGAAGCACTGGAGATTGTGATGAAGTTGGAAGCTTCGTCGATGAGATATACTCACGCAGGAGTACAACAGATACAGAATCAACTAGTTACATTGACCCTGGATTGCAGGATCTAAAGAACGGTAAAGAAGTCAAACCAGATAGATCAGAAGTGTGGTGTACAAAATGAAAAGCAGAAGGTCATTACAAGGGTCAATGCCCCGTATTCAGAGATTATATTCCAAGTGGAGCACCAAATCTAGTAAATCTAGGTATGTGGTGCGATATTTGTAGGACGCAAGGTCAACATCCCTCGGAAGATTACTATCTATTACAAAAATATATATACAGACCCCAAAGAAAGTGTTTTGTTACTTATGTAGATCAGTAGGCCATGATGAGAAAAAGTGTTAAAGTTATGACTTAATGATGGAGCGCGTTGCTGATAGTTATAAACTGCAAGCCGAAGGACACGCACATGAAGAGAAAGGCCAGCATACTAGACAAGAAGGATTTCAAGGACAAGAAAAAGGATGACAACGAGAAGTTGGTCAAGGACATGGCCAGATTATATGTTATAACTGCAGACAAATAGGACACTTCGCGAGAGATTGTCAAAACCGCATGAAAACCTACAATTATTGTAAGGCTTTTGATCATGTCATAAAAAAAATTATCATCCTTATTGCAAAGATGCGGGAGAAAAGTAACCAACCACCTATAGAAAATGTCCAAATGATGACTGCTGAACCAAGATAACATGAACCGCGCATCGACATTGTAAAAAGAAGCGGAACCGCTACTGGGAATGATAAGGCCGATGGGAAAAAGGAAGCTGAGGCCACATGGATAAGGAAGACTACTGACTACTAAAAAAGCTCTTGCATTCGATGTCTTGAAGGAAAATTAAGCATTCATGAAGGCAAGGTGAAGCTTTATGGATGATGAGGCCTCGACCTCTACCAAAGAGCTGACCCAGAAGGATAGCCATGACATATACTAGTTGTGACACAGGAGGTGGATCCAAATGTCTTGAAGTATTTTCTACAAACCTGCATGGAGTTGTTGAGAAATCAGAAGGATGTGGAGTGATTACAGGAACTGATAGACTCTTGTACTTCTAAGGAGGTACCACAAAGTGAGATGCATGCAGTGAATAATCTGCATAGACGCAAAAGGTGAACATGGAAAGAAATGAGGCTTACAACACAAATGGGAGAGTATGACATGGATCAAGTTATTTTAGATCTGGGATCTATTGTCAATGTCTTGCCAAGGCAGACTTGGGAATCAATGGGTAAACCAAAGCTGCAATGGTCTACTATTTAGCTGAAGATGGAAAATCAACAGATTACCTCTAGAAAGGTTGTCTAATATCACAGTGGATATCGATGGAGTGCGCACTTCCATAGATTTCGAAGTAATTGAGATTCTGGATGATAGTAATACTTACCCCACACTGTTTGGTTTAGATTAGGCGTTTTCTAATATGGTTCTAATTAATCCGAAGAAAAGACAAATGATATTCGAAAGCAATAATATGAGGGTTGTTTTTCCATTAGATCCATCAGAAGGGGTGAGGTACATAGAGCCTGTCAAAGAAGAATACAATGTGGATGACATTGATAATATCTATCAGATCACAATGAAGGAAGAAGAGTGGATCAATCCCACTTCAAATGGAAAGTTGACGTGGGAGCAACATAATTCCTACACTTCAAATTCAGAAGAGGAGTTGGAGAATTGGAAAAATAGATTGCATGAAGTGTCTACAAGGGATGTGCAAGGATCACTAAAGTAGTGTGTTGCATGATAGCTGAGGTACGTGACTGACCTTTATATGATGGTTTGAGTGATGTGAATACTTTCTTTAAAGATTATGAAAGACAAGTACCAGAATGTCAGTGACTATTAGCTTTGGATCAAGCACTGAGGGCTACACCTATTAGATGGTGGGATACACATAAGAAGAATATAGGAGATTGGAAAAAATGTAGGAGGTTGATGTGGGTAAGATTTGGACAAGGAGAAACATATCTCACAGACAAGTATGATGGCCAAAATGATCCTAGAGACCATATATAGCTCTGTATGGCAGCTTGGGGAGAAATTTTGTGAGAAGAATGGGTGCATGGCTTCATCCATACCTTGGAAACAATCCCTCAGAACTGGTATTTGGAAATTGAACTTCGACATGGCACTACTAGCTAGGCGGAGATGGTGAATGGATTTGTGATGAAATTCAGATTTTAAGAAGACTGTACACATATAGATGCAGCGTCGAATATAGTTAAGAAGAAGATTTTTTTAAATGAAGATCCAGAATGTGATATAATGTTATAATCTTACTACAGAAGAGGATGAAGATCCTCAAAACATTGATATATAAGAGTCAAAGGGACATCATGAAGTAAATGGACCTGAGATAGAGAAGTCTGATATAATGAATCCATTGAAGATGAGGAAGGTGAATATAAGGTCAAAAGCGAACTTGGAGTATGAGACCATGGGGTATTACTGGGACGAATACACTGTCAGCAAGATAACAAATGTGTTGCATGAATACCAAGTGTTGTTTCCCACTAAATTTTCAGACATGAAAGGCATCATAGGGGATTTGGGAGTTATGAGGATTCCTCTAAAGCCTGATGCAAATCTTGTTAAGTAGAGGCCTTATAGACTGAATCCAAAGTATAAGGAAGAGGTAAAAGAAGAATTGGTCAAGATGTTAGCAACGGGGATAATTGAACCTGCTGAAGAGTCTAAATGGGTAAGTCCCATGGTAGTTAAGGAGAAGACGATGAAAGAGGATCTTGTATTATTATATGATAGTAAGTTTATGAAGTTCCCGAGAAAATTCAAAACGCATTGGTTAAGGCCATATATCGTCAAGAATATTTCAGATGGTGGTGTTGTTCATCTCATGAAATTGAATGGTCAGATGATTCCAGGATGAGTGAATGAGAGTATATTGAAGATAAACATGGACAACTATGTCCCTGAAGCTTCACACTGAAAAATGGAGGAAAGAAAGTCTTGGTGCCACCTATAGTTGAAAGTGGGCACGAGACTATAAACTACTCTACACGAAGGGACTTTTCCGAAGGAAGATTGATGCACGATACTCAGGAGTATGCGAAGTCCGAGGGAGTTGCGTCAAAGAAGGGGTGACTACGCCAAAGAGTAACTCTGACGAAGTTAGCCGGAAATATCAATGTTGGAAGGAAAAATGGCACCGTTAAAAAGAAATTACCATTAACGGGCATGGGAGAAAATAATTCATGAAGCATAGTTTGATGTGTCTAATCCATACTTACATTAATGAACCAAATCTAGAGCCAATCATGAGACTCGAAATTCAATATTATTATAAAAACCGCATCTTGCACCACATTTTGACACTTTGTTGCTTAAAGAGATCATAAATTGTGCCTATGTGAAGAAGAACTATTGCATGTCTGAGAGGAGATGGGAAGAGTTAGTAAGAATATTGAAGAAGAAAGGGTTAGTTGGTATCATGGAGTCACGAAAAGGAAAGACCAAAAGAGCAAATTTACCTATGTCCCCGACGCGATTAAGGCCACTAAGGAAGGTGCCTATACAACAACACTCATAGCCACAGAAGATGAAGGAGAAGAGACTGAATAAGGTCTCAACAGAAGAATTGTGAACATCACCGTGGAAGAAAACACAAAAGGAAATACAGACAAATAAAGTGGAGGATAAGGGAAAAAAATCCCATGCAGAAAGGAATGAAACTAGTATAGCAGGAGGGACCTCAGAGGGTCCATGATAGTGAGGAGGAAGTTGAGTTTCACAGGAAGGAGACAGAGGATTTGGAGATTCCTTTTATTCTCCCAGCGTACATGTCACTAAGAAAACTGGGGGCAAAGAGGGTTAAGGAGCCAAAAGAAGATAAATTTGCTACTTATACATTGTTGTTGCTAGAAGAGGTTCCTTTTGAAGGATAAGTGTTGGGGAAGATTCCCCAACTCAAAATAGAAGAATAGGATTTCAACGACAGAATAAAATATCCACAATTTTAGCCCAATAGGTACCTGAAGATAGTCCACTACCCAAAGAGAGGAGTTACAAGAGAGGAACCACAATAATGGGTTACGGGAGTGCAAAGAGCAGGAATTTTGAACATGATGAATGTGCCACAGTTCAATCAAAGCCCATTTAGTACAATCTGTGTGTGACAACTCCTCGCACTGGTGCATGATGATTGCATTTGGTTAGAGACGAGGATATCGATTGATGTGATGCTCATCAAAAAAATAACAGCACTACCACATCAAGCAAAGGACCCTGCAGATGAATTTGTGCGTAAAAAAAAGAGAAGAGATGGCCCAGATGATGAAATAAAGTTCGGGTTAGTAAATAAATCCTGTGGATACGAGATAAAATCCATCGAGGATCAAGGTGTGTGCTTTTCCACACATATCTTAGCAGGGAAGATCATGAGGAAGTGCAGGTGCCTACAACAGTAGTGTCATTGGCAGAGCAGTGCAATGCAGGGGTCCAGTTCAACTGACCTTCTTATCTATGTAAGGAGTTTTTGATGGATTGCAAGGAAGCACAGGAAGAAGGAAATACCTTCCGTTACGCCTGGTTGCTAATTATTATTTTACTTATTACATCGAAGGAGCTAGAAGATTCTTAATTTCTGACCATTGAGGTGGATGTATGAGAAGCAACGAGGTATGCTTCGCTATGGCTTATGAAGGATTCGACGCGTGCAATAGAGAACAATATGTTCTTTGTGGTCATGCCGATGGATTTCAATATGGTGGTGAATCAATATCCTAGATTGTCACCGAGCCCATAAAGACAATATTGTCATATAGCGGAGTTTAAGGCAGAATTTCACAGGGCGTATGTGAAAGCGATGAAGGACCCAACAAAGACATGACATCCATTTCCATACCTGGTAATGGAATATGATCTCCTCGCGGTAGTGCAGGATTGGACGAAGGAATGGATGACTCCACTTGGTGGAGCGGTTGGAGGAGATGGAATAGAGAAAGGTGCCTCGCAAGGTGCGAGTAAAAGTAAGAAACATGTTTTTGAAGAGACGGAAGAAACATAAGGAACAAGGCACGAACATGAAGAACACCACAGCGATGCATATGTATCAAAAGATTCACCCTTTGTAATAAAAATGTGGCCAAGAAAAAAGTAGAAGTCAAACAAGAGTAAGGGCACAATGTCACTTGTCTTCACTGATGGGGACATCGATGAGATAACAGAGAAGATCTAGGAGATTAACACAGAGACCTAGGATAATATTGATGATCGTTGCAAAGCAATCTTAGTTGAGGTGCAGCAGGGCATCGCAAAGCAGAAGGCATTGCCACAAGCAGTGAACCAACCAAAAAAGGTAACCCAACCATCGCAGCAAGAGCAAAGATTGGAAATAAGTTTTGGAGTTAGGATGCTACATGTGCCAGCTGGGGCACTGAATTTTGAAGCAGCAACAGATAAAGAGTGAGCCAAGGCATGGCACAGTGTCCAGATGAATGTCATTGCGCTACCCCTCCAGGAGCTACATGAATTTCATCAAGGAATCACCACAGAGATGCAAGAACGAGAGCAACATATGTCATTGTTGAAATAAAATGCAGAGTCAAAGAAAGCAATGATGCAAAAGGAGTTTAAGCAAGTGGCCAAGGAAAGGAAGGAAGAAATGTAGCAATGGGAACAGTTGGAGAAGGAAATTGTTGAAACTTGCAGCAAAATTCTAAATGTGAAGGTCCGCGATGATGAAGCACCAGTAGAGAAGGTTGTGAAGCTTGCCCTCATGATCAAGGACTCGAAAAATGTTATGGCCAAGTTAAAATTTGACTACGAGGTGCAGATATTGGAGCTGCAAATAAGGTTGCAGCCAAGTATTCCACCAAATGTTCAGGAGAAAAGACAAAGGGACCTCAGTGCCATGCTGAAAGGCATATCTCAGATGATGGGAGATTGTGGGAAGTTGCTCAATGACACAGTGCAGATTTGGACCTCACTACAAGACGATCCAAACTTCATGAAGATTCAGAAGGAACTGCAGGCCAAGTAGAAGTGGCACGATGAGATCTTGGCAGCTGTCAAGACCTTACTAGTCTTGCAGTGGTTTGCTAGCATTTATGAAGGGAAGAACCCCTAGTTGCAAATGGATGATCTACAAAGGAAAGCATATATCCTACAGGAGAGGACTCAGTTGTGGCAAGAGGAAGCCCTGCAACTTTCGCAGGAAGTAGATGAATGGCTGAAGGAATTGAAGAAAAAGGAATTAGATCTATTGTAGAAGACCGCTTGCCCTACTATAGAAGCTTGTTGAAGGAGGCGCAACAGGAAGAAAAGTTGATGGAAAAAATGTTGCAACAGTATAATGGAGTATACAATGACATTGCATCGAACATCAAGGGCGTCGAACTTGAGTGACTCGGAACAAGTCATGGTTAAGTGTTGGGGGCATGTTAAGCATGTCCCAACTTGGTCCAAGTTTTGGGTAAAAGACCCCATGAAAGAAGGAGCAGACCACATGGAGCTGGCAAAGATATATTCATCGCGTGGATTTTTAGGGCTTTTGGGATGGGATAAAGCCCTTATTTTGTAATGGGTATCAGATATTAGTCCTTGTTTTGTGGATCCATGTTATGTGGACCATGGTTTTTGTAAAGATGAAATGTATTTAAGGATGTGTAATACCTTAGCGAAAGCCAACAGTAGAATCTTAATGATAGAAGCATAAGTGAATCTATGTTTTCGCCTCTATAGTTTGTAGTTTTGGAAAAAATTCTGTAGTTGAGTCCATGGAGACCTTGAAGACTTTGCAGGTGAGTGTAGAAACCACCTGCAGCTAAGTGCGTGGGTCAGAGAATTGAATGTAATTGAAGATCTGTTTGAAAAAGAAGTTTGGCGAAGTATTGTACCTATGTATATGTTATTTGTCTATTGTTATGTATCTGATTATGTACGCTTTCCACTAAATTATGCGAAGACCTATAAGATACACTGTTATGTGTTTCTGTAAATTAATCGTCTGCGTGAAGTTCTTATGCATGCAAAGTTATAAAATTGATATAAAGTAGAAGTAAATACATGGCGCCACTTTGTGAGTATCCCTTCACTTGCAGAGACCTAGTTCTCCAACCTCCCATAATTTCTTTGGGTGAGATTGCGACTTTCTTGCGGGTCATTTCCAAAAGGGCTAGTAGTTGAGGGTTTTGTTGGTGCGCAACACTGTCTGAACCTGGGTCAAGCCCCCTCAAACCAACAGTGACTCACCCCTCGATTATGTGTGTGTGCCTCTCCGACTCATCCATGTGTGTTTGGTTAAACACGCTCGTCGCTCGAGTTCGATTTTTCGACTCCTCACGAATTGGTGGGTTGTCACAAGTGCTCGTCCAACTCGAGGCCCTGACATGGGGGGTGCCAGATAGGCCCCCCTTGCATAAGGGTTTGGGGGCTATGCTCTATGACCAAATTTAGGTTGTTTTTCATTTGTTTTTTGGCTTATTTACAATGCTTTTCAATCAATAGTTTTTTGGCCCATTGTATATAATTCATGTCTAAGAATTTAATCTGAATTAATAAATTAATATTTTGATTGTGTAAATCTTATATATTGTATTGTATTTTAATAGTAAAACTAATATAAAGAAAGTTAGAAGTGTTTCTAAATAATTATAATAGAATAAATTTCTATTATTATTTTGTTTTCTATTTTACAAAATTTATTTACAATACTTCTGATTTCTTTAGATACTAAAGTTCTAGATCATTTATTTTGTTTGTTAGTTTATTTTTTTCAGTGCTATGAATAAATGTTAAAGAATCTATAGTTTTGATAAGTATAATTTCCCTAATAATATATGAGAAAAAAAAAAACCTTATAAAAAAACATTATCCAAACTAATGTTCATAAAACAATGGGCAAAGTAATGTTCAACGACAATTAAATAAGAAATAAAGTGTTACTAATAACTTTGAAAAACAATCAAATAAGGAAATAAGAAATAAAGTGTTACTAATAACTTTGAAAAACAATCAAATAAGGAAAAAGTATGACTAATAAGTTTGAAAAATTATGAAAAGTGAAAATAATTTAAGTATGACTAATAAGTTTGAAAAAATAAATTAAGAAAAGTGAAAATAATTTAGGGAATTTGTAATTTACAATATGTTTACGAGACAAAGGCTGGCCCTTAAACAGTCATTTAGTGTTTTCATTATAATTTGCAAAGTGGATTGTTAAGGAAATGAACTATGATCAGGTAGAGGGAGACTGAATAATTTGAGAAAGGTCCAAGGAATTTATAAATTTATTGCCGCTTGTTAGATTTCCTCCCTGGAGTGAAGAATTTCCGCTTGAGCTAGACCTTTAATTTCCTTAAAAAAATGTTTTCTCTTTCGTAAAAAGAAAAGGCAAGCCAACAAAAATGCCTACAAGTGGTCAAAGGGTAAATTCTACAATCTGTCATGTATTGTTCGTGTTAATGGATCTGATATGGTGTCCCAATTTACTGTGAGTTTGTACTGTCTAGTTATTCCATTACTGGGATTGAGTGGGATATCTTATAATATTATTATAAGATTGCAATTTAATCCTTGTCGACAACGATTTCCCAATGAGATTTAAAATAAATATCATATCAAAAATACGTAATCAGGTGAGATATGAGCGCCAGTGCCAGCGAGGGTTTCGAGGGCCACTGCGCCAACGGCCATACATTAAGTTAAATGATAACGTGCACCATTAAAATCAGCATGTTCAAAGCAATTTCTCGTTGATGAGGTGCAAGATGATGGATAGTGCCACCGAGGGTACCTGAGGGTTTTACGCTTCCAGCGCCAGCTGCCCACATTCATGGACAACGTGTCCAATAAAAAAAACATTATATTAAAGTTCAGAAAGCAACTTTTAATATAGACAACGTGGAACCAGTAGTGTTTAGAGTTTTTGGTTTTCGAAGACCTAGATAAAGCTGAAATACTCTCTAGGTATGAGACACATATTTATATTTTATATTAAACTTCAACTATCGGCAAACAACATGTGAAGTCTCTCATTGGAAAGATAATGATGTCGATCTCATTTAAATAGAGGACTCTGTAGAGGCCTTTCACCATTACCATTTAATTTCTGGGATCAGGGTTCAGATTCGGTAGTACTTCTGTGATTTGTTGGTTCTACTGATATTTTCTACTCTGCTAAGCTTCAGAGCGCAAGTTTGTATCATCACCACCAGCATCATGGGCACTGCAACTTGCGTGGATATTTTGTTGGCCATAATTCTGCCTCCTCTGGGAGTCTTTTTCAAATTTGGCTGCCATGTGAACACCACACCTTCAATCTTCTGTTAAATTTTTTTTTTCCTGCATGAAGGTTGTGTTCATCTTTTAAATCGCTGCTGATGGTTTTGTTATTGTTTTGTGACAGGTTGAATTCTGGATATGTCTGCTGCTGACGCTGCTTGGGTACTTGCCAGGAATATTATATGCCCTCTATGTTATCACCCAGTGATATTGCAAATCAACAGAATCCCCATTTTTTTGGATGCCATTTAAATATGTAGGGAGAACTGGATTTCTTTACTTAGTTATTTGTAAATATGTTATAGGAATTATTGGATCTGCTACTGTGAAGCAGCCCCCTCGCTCTCTAAGTTTGTTGGCTTTGTTTAGGAATTATTAGATCTGCTCCGGTTAATCCATGCTGTTTCATTATTTAAAGATAAATGGTATTTGATCTTTAAATATCCATAATATAATGATGTTGTTTCATGTTATAGGATTCGAAATAAACATCCATAATATAATGATGTTGTTTCATGTTATAATTTTATATGCTTTCAATTATACAATTGATATGGGTAACAGAGTACCAATTTTTAATGGGAATTATGTTTAAGGGAAAATTATGAATGAAATTATTTTATTTAAATGTTGCGGTGATGAGGGAAAAAGACTTCGCCGCTTAATTTTGCCCCTTAATTTTAAATTTTTATTTTTTTTTGAGAAAAGAGATATTAAATGTTTTTCCTTCAAAATAGGTAGGAAATGTTGAATATAAAATCTCATTATTTATATAATATTTAATAATATATTTATTATAAATTAATCTATCACATAGTTTTTATTTACTATTTTTTATAAAAATTCTCTACATGTTTCCATTCATTTATATATATATTATATTAGTAATTCCATTTCAATGGAAATGGAGTAAGGCGTTAGCACAAGTAAGAGTAGCTGAGAAGAAAGAATATGTGATATGTTATGTGAAGACATACCAAGTTCGTCTTATGGCCCTTCATTCATCACAGTAAAGGAATGGGATAAAGCAATCCAGTATCACATAATGATAGGCGCTCAATAGACTTCAACAATGTTGCAAGGCATAAAAATATATTGAAAGCAAGCAACCTATCAAATAATATTTCATTTACAAGCACCTCAACCTCTTTGTCATCCTCTGCAAGGTTCAGGAACTATGATGTCCAGCTTATAATGCACTTAACACTTGTTATCTTTTCTTCATTTCTTCCACACCCCTTAGCAAGCTTTGTTTAGTGTGGTTTTAGAGTGCATGCAAAGTGGAAGAATATATTTATTGAGCAGAGAATACAAAATGATTTTCTTGTTGTTATAGGAGATACCTCCTTATTAAGCAGTTTCTCTTGAATGGCACTCCTTAGTTTTTTAAGGATTGTATATTTGAAACAAATACATCCCAACCGTCGCTATTTAACAATACAGTACACTCCAAACTCAAGGGTTACCCCTGCCTCATGTCACATAGTTTGTTTATGATCATTTTTTAAAATTTTCAAATATTTTTTTCATCTAAACAAAATAGAATAAATTTGTCCAAGAACACAAATAATTACCGAGAGAAAAACAAATATAAAAATAACCAGCAACAACCATAAACACATAAACACACATGTTTATCTGGGAAAACCCTAAATCTCGCAAATAACCCGATCATAATGAAATTTCATTATCTTTGGCCAAAACCCTGGCCAATCCGGCCAAGTGCACCGCTCACCTCTAGTCCCTTGCATTACGATGAATGTCCTTCTAGCCTTTTATAGGCTCCATTACATATAATACCACGGGCAGAATACCATGGGTGCACAATACCATGTGCCCCAAAACCATCATTGTTTAACCTCCATTGACTCTATCTGAGTCAAGTTTACTTAACAATTCCCCCCTTAAACTTGACTTGAGGTTCCTTGATAACTCCAGCCAAACCTGCTAGGTGAGACAATGCCCCTCACTCTAGCTCTTACCCCCCCTCAGAATTTTTACCTAGGGTATTGTTAACCCAACATCGCCCCTATCACTTAGGTCTAACCCAGACTTTACCGGTGATTACCCAGGGGTACACATGCCTTACCAGATCTTACAGTAGTATGCCCATTTACATGCAATAATTTTGACTTCATTAAATTTTTTTTTGCTGCTGCTATTCTGACCCATCTTCTCTCAATTGCGGGCATCCTTGTTTTGTTTCTTTGCTGCCTTCTTGCCAAGTTTAACTGCCTTTAAATTCTGAGATGAATCCTTGAAACCATCGTCTGGGGTGACTTCACTAGGAGGCCTTGATCTCGATTTGGAGCATGATAACATGCAATGCTTCTTGTTTGGTTGATCTATATCCATGGCATCAACATTCTCTTCCATGCCACTTGACCTTTCTCACTTATGACCTCGCCGAGACACATATCTGCTCCGAGCTCTCTCTATTGCTGCGGAAGGATCCCACAACAACAACTGCTCCTCCTCCTCCTGATCCTCTACCTCTGGTCTCTTCGCCTGCAACAACTCAAAAACTCTTTCATGGCCGCTACAAATTGCAGCTTCCTCGCCTTCATCTATCTACCTTTGTAGAACCTTGTTTTGGCTGCATTTAGATTAGATTTGCGAACAAACTATGCATCAATCCTTTCTATGTCTACCAGGCTAAATAACCCTTGGCAACAAAAGCATTTTTCTGAAGCTAATACACAACCTTTGGCTCTGATACCAATTGTTAAGAAATTTACCTGAGAACACAAATAATTACTGAGAGAAAAACAAATATAAAAATAACCAGCAACAACCATAAACACATAGACACACATGTTTATCTAGGAAAACCCCAAATCTGCCCGATCATAATGAAATTTCATTATCCTTGGCCAAAACCTTGGCCAATCCGGCCAAGTGAGCCTTCACCGCTCACCTCTAGGCCCTTGCATTACAAGGGAGTCCTTCCAGCCTTTTATAGGCTCCATTACATATAATACCATTGGCAGAATACCATGGGTGCACAATACCATGTGCCCCAAAACCATCACTATTTAACCTCCTTTGACTCTATCCGAGTCAAGTTTACTTAACAATGTTCTGAAGTTTAAATTGTTTCCTATTTTCTTCTTTTGGGAACCCAAATCCAGTTAAACTTAATCATTCTCTTATGATAAGTTTATATGAAAAAATAGAAATTGATCCTCACAAATATCTCAGGAATCTAGTATTCTGTTTTTTCCCTATTCCATTTGTCATGTACCTTTTGCAGATTTTTGAAACAAATACATCCCAAACCATCACTATTTAACAACACAATACACTTCTAACTCAAGTGTTACCCCTACCTGGTGTCACATAATTTGTTTATGATTGTTTTCAAAAAAATTTAAAAAAAAATTGTTTCCATCTAAACAAAATAGAATAAAGTTCATGTTCTGAAGTTTAATTTGTTTCCTATTTGATTCTTTTAGGAACCCAGATTCAATTAAAGTACGTCATTCTCCTATGAGAAGTTTGTGCAAACCATAGAAATTGATCCCCATGCTTGTCTCAAGCTAAGCATAGGCTTCTTCCTAACAAATTTTCTACGAGAGCCCTTTTATAAGAGCATAGTAGGTTTCAATGCCTAAGCAAAGTAGGATTTTATGCCAAGATACACATTGTTCGAAAATATATGCTTCCATGCTCTCAAAGCCATGTTGAGATCCGATTACAACATTTTAAGAGTAAAATCAAGACCTAATAATTCAATGTAAGGACAAGGATGGAAAGCTAACAAACATTGAATTCAAATTATTCAACAAACATACATATACATAGTGTAGCATCTCTAAGTTAATTTTGATCATGAAGGGAATTCTTTGTGGCCAAAATAATAAACTCCACACAACATATAAAATGAAAAGAATCCCAATATCTTGCTTGAAATATTAGATTAATATATGTGAAGTTTGGACCTCATCCTCACTAATAAAATTGACTACAGCATCAAAACCTCAATAAAAGTCCAAGCTTCGCAAATTATCCTCAAAGCAACTACTTTGACAAAGAAGAATTTCTTTACAAGTTTCCCAAATTTTCTTCAAAACTTCCATTTTTAACAAAGAAGGACTTGCTTTCCAAGCTTTCAATTTCCCTCAAAAATAGGAATTTCAAGATTATGAATTTTATGGTAATCATAATATATCACACAACTTAAATGAGCATCTTATGTTATTTATGAATTTACCATTCACGATAATGTAAACCATCAACTATTTCCAAGGCAAGCATGTACCATCCATGATAACGTAAATTATCAATTGTTTCAATATCATTTCCCCTTGAACACATCTTATATTGCATTTGGAAGCCTAAATTTTCCTCTATTGGTATATCGATTATGGTTATCCCACATTATTCCTTTGGAAGAATGCAAAAATTCCATGGGACCATGAAAATCCCTCATCACTTCCAAATGTGACTCCACACTTAAACCACAATTGTTGTCTTAAACAATTTATCAAACTTCTTGAAACAATGAAAATGGAAAAAATTAGCGGTGAACATGACTAGCCTGAATAATTTTACTCTTTTTTCAAGGTACCAATCCACACCTCAGAAGGATAAATGCTATCATAAAAAATAATTCTCGAATATCTAATAATGTCCCCTATCAATCCTTTTCCAATGACACCAACCAATCCAGAATATCCTCATCTCCTATAATTCATAAATTGGGTTTATGTTTAATGCATGAAGCTTCGCAGAAATTATCAAGGCATTCCATTGTTCCTTCAACTGATTTAGAGTGATATAGATCAAAGGAAGGGACCTATTTTTTGAAAAATTATAACATGATTCATCTCACCCCCTCTAGCCATGGGCATACCCTAAATTTTAACTATTAGCATCCTCTAGGAAGCATCCGATGGAAATTGTTGCTAACAAATACAAGTAAAGAGATCTAGGATAGATTTGGCATGAAAATACATTTTAATAACATTGATAGAGGCAAGACAACATTCATAACAACTATTTCAGAGGCATTAAAAAATAAAGCTTGAACCATGGATGTAAGCATGTTTGATACAAAGTTCCTATCAATGCTTTACCATGTAGCCACCATTGTGTGTAGAATGAATCTCCCTTGTATATATTCAATTTTCTATAGTTAGAAAATTTTCAATGCTATCATCTTGTTGATGGTGTTGGACCTGCCAACATTCAAGGGATCTCCTTGGTATGAAGTCCTGTTGTGGCCAGCAACAATCCCCCCTTTTTCATTTAGCTATCTACGCAAAACACTAAATGAATAGGGGACCCTTAGTATAAATTTGAGAAGAAATCAAATTTCCCTTCTTCAAAATAAAGATACCATCGTAGGCTTAAAAGCAGTCTTCCAAATATTTTCACCAAAGTCTACGATGGGGAAAAGGTCTTTAAGAAATTGCATTAATGTGCAAGGCCCCCCAACGTTAAGCATAACGTCGCGTCGCAATAAGTAGTGTCCATATGAAAAAACCTCACAATCTCCCGATCTGCGATAACCCCGATCGCAATGACCGCACATCGCAGAAATGAAATGGCAATACTTAACAAACATCAAACTCCTGCGAACCGCGATGTTGCGACCTGCGATATTGCGATCGTCGCGATGACACATTCTGCGATCCAACGATTTGCGATAAGCGCGCCTTGCGACGACACGATCTTTGATAGAGCATAAAGCGAATCATAAATCATTTAAACCGCAAATCTTTCAGGCACGTCGTTCAAAGATAGACCACTTACCATAATCTGACTTCAAATCATGCGCTTTTAATGATAGTAAGTAGGTTAGTTGTCAGTTATTTAATGAGATAAAGGCGCTTGCTTTGCTGAAGAATTGTTTTCATGTAAGGTGGCATATTTAGTATATCGTCTGCATTTAAAACCCTCCCATCATCTTTCTCAATCAGTCATTTGCGCCTCGCTTGTAATCTGCAGGAACTAGGAGATAAGAACATTCAAAAGCCGAACGCAGAAGAAAATGGGAAATAAGACTAATGCCCAAGGTTCCGAGGCAAAGGAAAAGGCAAAAGAGATGGCGTCCTTATACACAGACACTGCATGCAACAGAGACGCAAGAATTTCAACCTAGGAAGGCATGTATAGGCTGCTAGAGGAGGAAAACCCCAAAGTAATGAAGGCCGATAGCGCCGCGGGATCGCCAAACTCTTCTGAGGCATCCTTAGAAGAGCTGGCTTGTTCATTTCTCCATCAAATAGTAGCTAGACCCACGATATTGCCATATACAGATATGATCAAATGGATACTCGACAATGCAGAGTTACAAGGCAAACAATTCAAGGCTCCAGGGCATGGGCTCATAGGATCATTCGCCGCGCAAGACTTGAAGCTTATGTATCATCTTCCGGAGCCTCAGACGACCTATAACACGCAATTTGTCCAAAGATTTGCAGCAAAGAACCCAAATCTGGCAGAAACCACTAAAGAATGGACCAGGAGAGAGGAGCCGCTAAAAAAGGATAAAAATGGTAAATATAGCACAAGTTCTCTCACCTCTCCATATTGTTTTACTGCAGCCATGCTCTGCAGGCTGTTTGGGTTGCCAGACATAAATAAATTTTCAGTTGAATGGCTACCACTCATAGAAGCTGCCACAAATGTCGATCTCGTGGATTGGGCCAAAATATGTTCTGATAATTTGTTCACTGCTATCATGAATTACCATACTAAGAGATCCTCGTCACAAAGGGTCTACCGTCCATTTTATCTATCTACTTACATTATGGATTCTATTTGCTATGTATCTAAGTTTCCAACTATGGGTTGGAAATGGACTACCCAAGACCCGTCGCCTATTCATGTTTACCACAAAGTACAATGGGATTCACAGTTCGCCCCTCACTTCTATCAGATTTGCCATGGGCTCATTTTACCCCTATATAGGATGATATATGGTGAAGAACCCCCGAGGTGCTCACCCGAAGCGCAAATAGACATCATCCCTGTCGCAAGATGGTTCGGGGAAGAATGGTTCACTTATATCAGAGTGTTTGGGAGCACTGTACCTCCACATGTCCTACCTCTGTATGTCCCCGACAAGCTTTTGGCCAGAGAAATTGCCTATCAGACTTGCTCTGAAGGCGGCCTAACCAAAGAGTTAAAAGACAAGAAGAAGGCCATATGGCCTCTGTTTCCTGTAGCTTGTGGGGCCTTCTCAATATTTGATGTGGGACATGCTTTTGCCGAAGTAGGGAATGTGACGTCCCTACAATTTTTTAAATTCCCCGCTCGACCTTTTGACCTAAATAATGTCGCCCATGATTTCACTATAAGTGTCAGAATAAAAGTGTTCACCGGAAAGAAAGATTTATTTGATGACTTGTTTCAAAATAAAAGTTCATTCCAAGAAGTTTTGCGAGAAGCTAAGTCGAGGTTGTCCCCAGACGACCTCGAAATATTTTCGTTATTCAGAGAAAGAAGGCTAGTCGGCATCCCTCTAGAAAAGCTGCAGCTGCTCGCCAGAGAACCTACTCCAAGTGTCAGCCTCAGCGGAAACTCCAGTTCTTCCAAATCTAGATCTAACGTTGTTCAAGGAACACCCGAACGCTCTAAAAAGTCTGTGAGGGACCAAGGGAAAGTAGGAGAAGCAGCCGGGGATACTACCCAATCAAGTTCCATGTTGTAACTACAAATTATCGCTTCCTCATCAAGAAATGTTCCTCCTCCCGTCACTACATCATCGCTCGTCATGACACAGCTCAATAAGGAGTGGGAAAACTTCAACGAGCTAATCAGCCCGGAAGGGCAGGTCCCAAGAACGCCTGTAAGCAATGTGCAAGTAACACAGGAAATGGTTTCAACCGTGGTCGGTAGCGTCTCAGAAGCAGAACACGGTCATATCGCTCCGCCTCCTGAACTCCTACTTAGTGTAGAAGAAGTTCCCCCACTGGACGTGTTCTATATTCCTCAACATAAAGCAGTGGTGAGAAGACAAAGAAAAAAGAGAAAGCTGGAGAATACGCTGTCACAGAACGCCGAACATTTAGACATCTTGTGGAAAGACTCTAACAGCAACCCCATGAAGAATCTCACGAAATTGTCTCAAATTGCAGGAGCATACGCTTCTGCGACTATCGACAAGGAGTCCGAAGTTCAGCAACTATTAAAGGAGCAAGAAAACCATATACAACTACTGCAACAATAGCTGCAACAGGCCAATGCCAGCGATGAAGCGTCCAAACAACTCGAGAAACTACAAGAATATTTTCAGCAAATGCAGATAAGCTATCATAAAAGCCTAGACGAAAAAGGGGAGAAGTTGCACGCTTTACAAGAAATACATAAGGACGAGCCCAAGCTTTCTGAATTCGTTTCAGAGTCTACTAGTTTAAATGAGCAACTTCTGCACCAACAGGAAGAGTTGGGACAAAAAATATCGCAGTGGAGTCACTATTGCGAGCTGAGCGACAAACTCACCAATCAAGTGACAGACTTGCGAAGTGACTACGACTAGGCCGATAGACAAGTGACAGAGTATATAGCTTGGCAGAATGGAGAGGAAGCGAAGAGAGCAAATGCACCCAGAATAAATGAAAGCCATAAAGAATTGCTCTTCAACAAATGGGATGATCAAATCAAGTAGGCTGAACAGGCGGCAGAGGCAACGGCGACATAGGGTAGTGTTCTTATAGACTGTGTAAATGAAAATTTACACAGAGCCAACTTAATCATAGAAACCACCCCAGGATACCTACCAAACAAGTCACAAATAGAGGCAGAATGGAAAGAGAAAGCGCAGGAAAAGGGTAAGGCAATACAAGCTTTGAACAAGTTGAATTGGGAGTGCTATTCGGCATACTTAGTTAAGCCACACAGTCAATGGATGACTATGAAATGCATCACAAACTCAGTAGAGAAAGTAGTGCCAGCTCTCAAAGATTCCGTTTTCGCAGCCCAGCTCAGCGCAGAAGTCCGCCAACCGACTCTTCTCAAATCCATGCTGAACACTTGCAATTTCAAAGACCAGATCCAGAAATAACTTATTTTTAGTAGTTTGTTGTTTCTTTTTGTTTAGATTAGAAAAAGGGTGGTCGTTTGAGAGCCGTATCCTACAATTTTGTAAAACACTATTATTAGATTTAGGAAGTAGTATTTTAACCCTTCTCATGCATTTAGAGAAGGGTCTGGAGATTTGTCAAAAACTTATCCTTAGAACATGCACTTTTGCACCTTCAGAGGAGGTTTTGATGAATGGATGGATCGAAATTTATCTTTACTTGCATTTTGATATCTGCTACTGATGTTGCACTTCTATACTCTTGGTAGATTTTAGGACAAGTAGAAATAGATTGTTTTGCTTGAGGCTTATGGGTAGAACTAGTCATTAATGGTACTTTAATCTCTTGGCAATGTCTGCTTATACTCTTTAAGTAATTTACAGTTTCAGTTGTTTATGTGTTACTGCCTGAACATATGGGTTATCATTTGGCACTTTTGTACGGTGGAGTCATATGGTTCATGTGTGACATATGAATGGCTTATTATGTGATATGCTGTTCACAATTGTTTTGCTTAACTTCTTAAGCAAAGTAGTTTATCTCAAATGCTTTCTTTTCTTATGATAGCTGAATGATCTTTATTACCAGTTATTATTCGAAATCTTTTTAGATCGCATAATGGAAGACATACAATCCCGGGTTAGAATAGATTTGATTTGTTTTTTCTCATTAGATACAATAGCGTAGAGTAAAGTTAAAAGAATCCTATTTAGATTAGTTTTAAAATACTCTCAGATCAGCACAGTTCAACTCTATACACACACACACACACACACAAGATCGGGAAACTAGTCCCGTTATCCCCAGTCGGACCCGCTATACCAAACGGATAAGGAGCTGCTAACGAAGGTCCGGACTGGGTGGGTATCCCCCTTGTTGTAGACCCGATTTTCGGGGCTTCAACATATTTGGCGCTAGAAGGAGGGCCTGAACATTGTTTCTGTTGGAATGATCCTCAAATCATAACATTTGAATTTGGATGGCCGCTCACAGACTTCCCATTTGGAGCTGCATCCATGTTCCTACCTCTTCCAACACTCCACTTGAAGTGGTAAGACTCTTGTCTCAGGTAAAATTCAATGGTAAGGGTAACTCTTCTGCTTTTAATCATGCCCTTCAATTTATTCAAAGAATTTCGAGTTATGATATTCCAAGAATTGATGAAGGTGTTCTATGCAGGATTTTTACTCTTACACTCACGGCGGAAGCTAGAAAATGATGCAGAGACCTCCCAGTTGCATCGATCCATGGCTGGGATCAATTCGTCAAGATTTTTATTCTTGAATTTGATTATTATGACTATGACCAGGTATACAATGAAATTGATCATCTCAGAGAAAACGATGAATCCATTAGAGATTTTAATATGCGAT
>APFE031198221.1:0-16415 GCA_000404065.3 Pinus taeda
TTTTTTTTTTTTTTTTTTTTTTTTTTTTTTTTTTTTTTTTTTTTTACTGTGGAATGAATGAAAATTGCATACACCCCCATGTGGTTTGATTCCATCAATGTGTTGTCCATAGTCATAGTTTACGATTCATAATATTTTGTGGTTTGATTCCATCAATGTGTTGTCCATAGTCATAGTTTACGATTCATAATATTTTGTGGTTTACGGAACACATTCATGTTTGTTAGTTGAATTTATGTGTTGAAAACCAAATGATTTTAATAGGTTTCTCTGATGTACAATATATCTACTCAGATTTGTACAATTTATCAATTGTTAATCTCTAGTGGATTGTGCCTTGAGGAGGACGATTTTATTTTAATGGTTCGATTAGCTTGATTAATGTCCAATTAATTTTACCATTGTTTTCCTGAGTCTGTAGTAGGGATATCATAGTGAATGTTATTGATGTTATTCCTTTCAATATCAGTTTGATGATTATCTGATTTAATGTTAATCACCAATGAAGGTGTGAATTCTTATATGATATCATTCATTGTTTGTTTTCTCTTTCTCGCTTATAAGTTTTGGCTAAGCAATAACTGTAAATAAGAGTAATTAATTTTTTATTTTTCTCTCTTTTCTTAAATTTTGATTGATTTAATAGATAAAACAAAGTTTTTATGTTGTGTTTACTTAATAGTATGAATTGCTTTTTTTATCACAACTATTTATGAAAAGAATTAATCTTTCTTTCTATTAATAGTAGGATTTTTTTCCTTGATTGCTTTATTTTTAATACTAGTTGTTTCATCATAACAATTTGAATTCTTTATATTATGCTAGTTACATTAGTTCTAGCCTTCTTTTATCATTGTATTATATCATTGTAAACATTGTAATATAACTCTAGTTTTGTAATAAGAAACTAATGTTTATTATATATTTTACATTTACATTAGAACTTCACTAACATAAATTGGAAATTTTAGGTATTATTTAACTCAAGTTAGGAAAACCATAGGTATAATTTACTTTTGGGATTTTTTTTGGTTTTTCCCCTTAACAAGAGGAGGAATTCAAAGGCCAACATAGCCTTTAAACCCATTGAGAACTATTATTCCAAACAAATGGGGTTGTGCGAAGAGTCTTGGTCTAAGCCGTTTCTCCTTTGTTGACATATGCGTGTCAATGCCCACGTCAAGAAAATGGCACTAGAAGGAGGGCCAATTCAAATGTAGATGGAAAAAGGTAGCAAAAGTCAGACCATAAGGACCTCAGTCATCACTAGGAGTCATACTAATCCTCCCTCTGTTGGGACATCTCAATATTCTCAGCTAACAGTTGAAGAACCTAACGTTGAATCAAATTCCCCAACTAGGTCGTATTCCCAAATTGAGATTGAACAAGTTCTGCAAAGGTCACATGAGGTTATCTCTAGAATGCAGGAAATAATTAACCAAAATGTTGCTTTACAAAGGATTCTATCCACTCATCTTGCCACACATTTTTATTTCAATGCAGAAAAACATTCAGTAATACAACCATATGTCATTCCTACCCAAACTATTGAATCAATGAACGATAGATTGCATGACATCCTCTTTGGAAGATTGATAGAATTATCCTGATCATGAGCCAACCCTACTAGGAGGATCTAACTCTCCTCCTGCACCTCCTAGTTCACCTTCATCCTTCGGAGATTTTGGTGAAGGAAGCTCATCTGAATCTGAGGATTTTCCGAGAATGGCAAACAATCTGGAAAATCATGAAGATGGTCAAAATGTTCCTACCACTCCTTGGTTGGATCAAGACTTTGTTGATGTGCTTGGCATACAACACCCTTTACACAAAAATCCACATAAATTCCTCCCTAAATATGAATAGGATTTCAAAACACCTAACAAGGACCACATAATGGCATTCATACTCACTATTAGACATAAAAATGTATGTCATGAAGATTTTTTCTATCAAATTTTCCCATACACTTTCGATGGCAAAGTTACCACTTGGTACTTCACCTAACCCCCTCAAAATATAATTTCTCGGACCCAATTTGAGAAGGCATTTCTAGAGAAATTCAGGGATGACAAACCACCTGAAATGCTAGTGGATGAGTTCTCTACAATGAAAATGCAGCCTAAAGAAAAGCCTAAGGATTTTAAGGTCATATTTTTGTCTTTGAAAAATAAAATTCCTACATATTCACTACCTCCACAGAATCTTATCATTTCCTATTACTTCAAATATCTTCACCATGATATTATTTTCTGCATTAAAAGGGCCTAGAATGTTAGGTCCCTATACTACTAGTGTAAACCCTTATTGGTATTAGTGCAACCCCCTTATTGTATTATTGTGCCATATAGTCCCCATGTTGTTACTATTGTGCCCCATAGAAGCCCACTATTGTTATTTTTGTGCCCCTACAATATTATTGTTATGTAGGCTCTGATTGTATTGGGACCCCTTAGACTCCTATATATAGGAAGAAGGTCTTGTCATTTATATCCTCTATACAAATGACAAGACCTCCTTTCTATATATATGAGTCTAAGGGGTCCCAATACAATCAGAGCCTACATAACAATAATATTGTAGGGGCACAACAATAACAATAGTGGGCTTCTATGGCGCACAATAATAACAACATGGGGACTATATGGGCACAATAATACAATAAATGGGTTGCACTAATAACAATAATGGGTTACACTAGTAGTATAGGGACCTAACACAAAAATCATATTTACATGCCACATTTGATGAAGCATTATATGTCGAAAAAGATATCATTACTATAAAACCTTCCTAAGAAAAATAGATTGAATCTAATTCTTCCTCTGGTAAGAAAGAAGAAACCACAAAATAGTCTTCCAGTAAAAAGGAACAATTTGCCCTAGATCTCGAAAGTCTGCAAAAGGTCATTAATAAATTTCCAAATGAGTAATTGATCTTAAGAATGGAAAACCTGAAATGTCGACCAGTAAAACAAATTTTAAACAAAATTTTAGGAGACCACCTAATAATAAACCCCCTTCCCTAAATGAAGGCCTAATTATTGAAGGATTGGAAAACATTCTTCAAGTCTTGACATATGATTCTGATTCCAATCTTAAAAGTAGTGAAAACAAGGAGGAAGAAGTTGATCATGAAGATCAGGATGAGCCTCAACCTCCTAACCTTTCATTTAATATTTATGAGGATCACATTTCTGTCTTCGCTGACACACAAAGTAAAGAACAATTTGAAAAACATGCTCAACCTCCATCGAACAAAGATTCATAAAAACAAGTTTCAAATGTTCAAAATATTTCTCTCCCAGAAATTGAATATGATTCGATTAATGATCTCAAAAGGATCAAAGCCAATATATCTCTATATGAGTTGTGGAAAATTCCTACTATTCAAAAAAAAGAACAACAACAAATCATTCACTCAAAAACTCCACCCGCTAAGGATATTTTTGCTTATGATAAATTTGTCATGGAAAAAGTTAGGATTTGAAACAATCCACTAATGGTTTTCCCATCAGAAAGAAGAAACCTCCACCATTACTCTTAACAATTCAAATTTTTAACAAAAAATACATAATTGCATGATAGAAACTAGAGCATCTTCGAATCTAATGCCTTTATCCATTTGCAAGAAAATAAATTCTCAAATGAAACCTTCAGATATAAAAATTGTGCTGTTAGATCAATCTTTTTTTAAAGTTGTTGGAGAATTGACAAATGTTCTAATTCGATTATCAACTAATAGTAGAGTCTACCAAATAATTGACATAGTAACAGTAGATATCCCTGAAATTTATGGTCTATTTCTCAGCAGGGATTAGCTACAATACTTAAAGGGATTCATGGACATTGCTCTAACTCAGTTATGGTTACCCTGGAAAGGACAACTGAAGCAAATCGAAGTTAATATAAAACCGTATATCAAACATATAATCAATGATCTCAATGATTAAAACCATCTAGAAAAACTAGTTGATTCGATAACTGTTGATTCTTTCTTTGGCAACCTAACTGTTGATTTCGCTGAAATTTCTAATTTTGAACAATAGTCAAATCTAGAAGTGGTTAAATCAACAGTTACTAGTAACCATGATATAATTGAAATCAATGGTATGTCTAATTCTAATGAGTTTCATGTTTGATATTTTTATTTTGATGGTTCTGAATCAAAAGGAGGAGTTCGTGCATGATGTGTTCTTATGGATTCCAAAGGTAACAAAATTTTTATAGCTTGTAGACTTCAATTTCAGTGTATGAATAATGTCGCATAGTATGAGGTGTTGATCTGAGGACTATGAAAATCTCTCGATCTAAGAGTTAGATGTCTTAAAGTTTATGTGGATTCTGAGATAATAATAAGACATGTAAATAATATTATACATTTCCTTTTGGATCATCTTAAAGCCTATCAAAATGAGGTATGGGATTTGATGTCAAAAGTTTTGGCTTTTAATATTCAATTTGTACCTTGAACGACTAATCAAAAAGCTAATTCATTGGCAAATGTTGCTAAAAATTAATTTGTGTCGAAAATTTTAATCTTGGTGCATTTTACGTTGAACTTCTTTTTAGACCTTCAGTAACAGATATAATTTCTAATGGGTGTGTGTTTGGTAATGACAGGAAAATCATTGATTTCCTACATATGGAGGGCAACTTCAAGGATTTGTTCATCGATGAGGTTACGCATGATCAAAATTTGCAATATTTTTCACAAAAATTTAAAGAATAGTCATTCGATGAGCTTCTTAAAATGGTAAAATTGGTACTTAAGTCCTTTGTAAGGTTATAACATCTCTATGATTTACATGATAAATTCAAAAAGGTTAATTTTTAGATTCATAGTTTTGTCATGTCAATTGAGTTTATAAACCTGGGCACATAAGAACATCCTCAATATGTTAATTTAGGAGTCAACTATTCACCCCAAGAAAGGGTTGACTTTATCCGTCTATTCAAGTAATACAAGGATGTATTTTCTTGGACATATGACAATCTTAAGACTTTTGACCCAAATATCATGCAACAAACCATTCCTATAAAACCTTAAAGTAAACCTTTTCATAAAAAACTTAGGAAGATCCATCCAAATCTAGAGTCAGTTGTCAGACAAGATCTAAATAAGCTCTTATCAGGCAAGAAATCTTTTCTAGTGAGACACACACAATGGGTTGCAAATATTATCCTCGTTAGAAAGAAGAATGGTGATATTCGTTTATGTGTAGACTTTAGAAATTTAAACCAAGCCTATGAAAAAAATCATTATCTGGCCCCACCCATGGAACAAATTATTCAACATGTTTGAGGATCCGAGATGTTGTCCTTTTTGGACGATTTCTCAAGATATAATTAGGTTTTGGTAAATCCAACTGACCAGCTGATGTAGTGTTTTAACACTGGACAAGAATTACCTACAAATGAATTCTTAAAACAAAAAAATAATGGCGAGAATATAAAACAAACATACACATAGATTTTCCCTTGGATCTCAAAATCAAGAATACCAGATTCATTTTTCATTATATTCCTTTCAATGTTACAATACATATATATACATGCTTAAGAATTCATAAACCCTAATCCACTAACCCTAGATTATAACATAATCGTAGTTCCCTTGACCGGATCTACAAAATACCATGGGAAAAAAAACATCATGCCCAAAACCATGCGTGAAAACCATACACAAAATTACCTAGAAATTTTTCCTGGGGCGCTACTCTGAGCCCTAAAAACTTTATTCCGGGTCTAGTCGTGGAAAGGATATAACACATATCCAACATTATTCCACTTGTTGTTTTCTTTTCACATAGGGGGCTATGGGACTATATAGTCATCGAACCAAGGCTACAATGCCCATTATTTCTCTACACCAAGAAAACTTCTCAGTGCTCATAGACTTCGTCAATGCATCTACAACATTCTTCTTCAGTGTCCAACTTTACTAGCAACTCATATTTGTCTTCAAACATATCCCTCTCAAAGTGATACCGAACATCAATATGCTTTGTATTTGAATAATAAGAAAGATTCTTTGCCATGAAAATTGCACTTTGGCTATCACAGTTTATCCTTATAGCTCGTTATACCAACCCCATACTTGAACACAATCTCTGCAACCAAATTTCTTCCTTTATTGCATGAGTAGATGTCATGTATTCAGCCTCTATAGTTGAAAGTTCCACTACAGATTGTCTCTTGCTCATCCAATTGATTTCTCCTCCAAATAGGTTAAACACATACCCACTCATAGATCTTCTCGATCTAGATCTCCAACCCAATCAACATCAACAAATCCATAGATTTCCAAAACTATGTCCAATCCTAGTCTTCCTTAGTAGCACAAACCATAAACTCTAGTGCCAAACAAATACTTGAAAATCCACTTCACTATTGTCCAATGTTCCTTCCTTGGTTTTGACATAAACCTTCTCAATACTCCCACTGCATGTGCAATGTCTGGTTTGGTGTAAACCCTTGCATACATAAGGCTACCAACTGCACTCACACATGGAACACGAGAAGTTTCCTCTTCCTCTTCTTGTGCCTTGGGACATTGTTCAACAGATAAATTTACACCTACAGGAATAGGAACCTTCATCGTTTTACTATCCTGCATATTAAACCTCCACAATATTGTCTTGACATACTTCCTATGGTTTAACCAAAGCTTCCTCTTTGCCGAATCTCATTTAATTTCCATTCCCAAAATATAGTTTGTTGCGCCAAGGATGTTCATGTCGAGTTTAGAGGATAATTGGGTATTCAAATCCTAGATAATTTCTTTGTCATTTCCAATCAACAACATATCATCCACATAAAAGACCAAATAAATAACACGGTCACCAATTAATTTAAGATACACACAGTGATCCACTTTTCTCCTGGTGAATCCAAGTCCCCATATATATGTATCAAATTTCTGATAACACATCGTTGGTGACTATTTTAACCCATACATAAATATTTTTAACCTACATACCAATTATTTCTTACCCTTCACTGCAAAGCCTTCAAGTTGTTTCATGTGGATCTCTTCTTCCAGATACCCGTGAAGAAATTTTATCTTCACATCGATATGTTCTACTTCAAAATCAAAAGCAACAACAACAAATAAAGTAATCTAAAACAAGCTAACTTGGAAACAGGAGAAAATATACCACCAAAATCAATTCCCATCACCTGGGAATAACCTTTTGCTACCAATTGAGCTTTGTATTTATCCAATTTGCCTTTTTTCATTCATCTTCTTCTTAAACACCCATTTTCTTCTAATGGGTTTCCTTCTAGCCAACAACTCCACCAGATCTCGAGCCTCATTTTTATCCAAAGATGCCATTTATTCAACCATGGCCTTATTCCAAATTTTTCCATCCTCTGAATCCATGGCCTCTCTAACAGTTCTAGGATCATCATCTGTAATAGATAAAGAAAAATGTGAATACAAAGAAGATGGAATATACCTCTCTCGCTACCTTTTCTCTTGAACTGATCTTCCCAAAACTAGAGTTTGTGGCTCTTTCTCTTCTGATTCATGTTCTGTTGTAGAGTCTAATTCTTCCTCCTTCAGTTAAAACTCCTTCTTTTCAAATTCCTTTGGTAGGAATTCATGTTTAATAACATCCTTCACCTCTCTAAACACCACATCCTGGTTGTACATAGCCTTCCTTGTTTTTGGGTTCCAAAGCTTATAACATTTTACACCATCCTTATACCCAATAAAGATGCACCTTTTAGATTTACTACCTAACCTCGTTATTTTCTCCTTTGGAACATGTACATATGCATCACAACCGAATACCTTGAAATGTGATAGAGAGGGTTTCTTACCAGTCCATACCCCATGTGAAGTCTTATCCTCCAACGCTAATGAAGGTGATCTATTAAATAGGTAACATGCAATATCCACTGCATCTACCCAAAATTCGTGTCCTAACTCAGCACCACTGAGCATGCTTCTTTCCTTTTCCATCAACGTCTTGTTCATTCTTTCTACAACTCCATTTTGCTGAGGTGTGTATGGAGTAGTCTTCTATCGTGCTATACCACACATCTTACATAACTCTTCAAATTCCTTCTTGTAGAACTCTCCACCATTATCTTTTCTCAACACCTTGATCTTCTTCTCTGTTTGATTTCCACCAGAGTCTTAAATTATTTAAACTTGTCAAAGACTTCAGATTTCTTCTTGAGGAAATATATCCATGTATTCCTTGAGAATTAATCTATAAATGAGACATAGTACACATAATTACTCAATGGTGGAACTAACAAATGTCCAAACACATCATTGTGCACAAGCTCTAACATCCCTTTCACTCTCTTAGCACCGGAGAGGAAACTCACCCGATTCTACTTCCCATATACATAATGTTCACAGAAATTGAAATCCAGAGAGAATTAGACGTACCTTCTACCATACCATTACCATGCAATATTTTAAGTCCCTTCTCTCCAATATATCCAAGCCTTTGATGCCACATCATGGTCTTTTCTCCAGAGACCTCTAGCTTTTTTTTTCCACTTTTAGGAATCACAAAATTGTTGCACCGCCGATAAAAGTGTTACTCAGAAGCTTGTATAGAGTTCCAATCTAAACTCCATGCATCAATACCATTTCTCCCCAAACCATCTTGCAGGTATATTTGTCAAACACTAGTTTTATGTTATGCTCTTAACCTACAAGATGATACCAGAATACCAAATATGCGAATAAATATACCCAGGGAAACATAGGAACAATGAGAAGATTAACAACAAGTATTTTATTATTCAGAAAGCAATGTTGCACTGCCTTCGAGGGGCAACCTCCAATAGAGCAGAGCTCGATTACAAAATAAGACACGATGCCCCTCGATGGGAGTCTCTATCCTTTATATAGGATTCATACATGCAATACCATGGGGAAATACCATGGTTCTTATTAATACCATCTATCTAATACCATGGTCCATTTGCAACTAATTGTGGTCCCTTCATTAAATGCAGGATAACCACTTACAATTATTAATATGGGCTTTATTGACTCTTTACTTAACTATAACTATGACTTGATCCTATTACATAAATCAGGGGGTTAGGGCGGGACCCTAACATGCCCTCCCCCATAAGAATATCCTTATCCTCAAGGTTGAAGCTGTAGAAACTGCTGAAGAATAGTGGCTGGTTCCTAGGTTGCATCTTCCAGAGAGGTGTCTTTCCACTTGATGAGGTCTTCCTTGATCATGCAGCCATGCAGGTGCCTTTCTCATGTATCAAGAACCTGTTCAGGTTGGAGCTAGATTGACCCTTCTTCATCCAGTTCAGGTAGATTGGTTTGAATTCGGTAATTGTTCCCAATCACTTTCTTGAGGCATGAGACATGGAAAACTGGATGGATTTTTGTAGTGGGTGGCAAAGCTAGCTTGTAGGCAACTTCTCCAATGTGCTGAAGTACTTGATACGATCCGTAGAATTTTGGAGATAGTCTCTGATAACCCTTTTCTTTGAGTGAGGTTTGCTTATATGGTTGTAACCTCAAAAATACCTTATCCCCTTCTTGAAATTGGCATTCTGAGCGATGTTGATCTACTTGTTGCTTCATGCAGTTTTGAGCTTGATGAAGATTCTCACTAAGGTGGGCCAGCATGGTTGTGAAATTTTGTAGGAGTTGATCCACTTCTTGTACCTTCAAGCATCCCTTGATATAAGAAGTAGGGGAAGGAGGGATTTGACCATAAATTGCTTCATATGGAGTCATTTTGGTGGTGGCATGATATTTGGTGTTATACCACCATTTAGCTAGAGGTAACCACTGTACCCAGTGATGTTGCTTTTTTGAAGTGAAACACTTAAGGTATGTTTCCAGACATATGTTGACTGCTTCAGTTTGACCATCAGTTTGTGGATGATACGAAGTACTGAGTTGTAGTTGGGTACCTTGTAGCAGGAAGAGTTCCTGCCAAAAGTTACTGTGAAGACTAGGTCACGATCCAACACAATGGAAGTGGGCATGCCGTGCAATTTGAAGATCTTATCCATGAAAGATTGAGTGACCAAAGTCAGTGTAAAAGGGTGGGGTAGGGCGCAAAAATGAGCATACTTAAAATGTTTGTCCACAACCACCATGATGACTGACTTGTTTCCTGACTTTGGAAGGCCCGTAATAAAATCCATAGAAACCTCCATCCAGATTGAGGTCGGTATGGGCAATGGTTGTAATGTGCCTGGGGATTTGACTGTTTCTCCTTTGTGGCACTGACAGATGTCGCATTCAGCTACAAAAGTAAGAATGTCCTTTTTCATGCCTGTCCAAAAAAAAGATCTTTGAGTGTGAGCATACATCTTTTGAAAGCCTAAATGTACTACAGTGGGAGACGAGTGCAACTCCGCCAAAATGCAGCTTTTGAGGATGGATGTTGGTGATATTACGACTCTATTCTTGTAGCGAAGAATCTCATCCTGCCACGAGTAGCCCGTTGTGGAATTTGGATCCGTCTGCAATTGATTAATGAGTTGGGAGAGCCAGGGATGTGAAAACCATTCCTTGCGAGCCTCTTCAATCCGTTCTGGAATGGGAAGGGAAATTGCAAGCAGAGTACTTTCCTCCTCAAATTGGCGGGATAATGCATCTGCTACAATATTTTCACACCTTTTCTTGTAAATTATCTTATAATCATATCCCATCATTTTGGCGAGCCATTTATTTTTTTGTGGTGAGGATAGGCATTGCTCCAAAAAATATTTAAGGCTTTGATGGTCTGTGCGGATTTGGAAACGTCGCCCCAATAAGTATGGTCGCCAAGTATCTACTGCATGTAAGATGGACATCATCTCCTTCACATAGGTATATTGTCCCAGATTATTCCCACTTAGTTGTTGGCTCGTGAAGGCCAAGGGTCGACCTTCCTACATTAATACCGCCCCAATACCTGTACCTGAAGCATCACATTCAATCACAAAAGATTTGGTGAAGTTGGGTAGTGCTAAGACCGGAGTGGAATACATGGCATGTTTGAGAGCTGTAAAGGCCTGTTGTTCTTCATCATTCCAGAGGAATGAATTTTTCTTGAGGAGTTGAGTGAGGTGCCTAGCAATGCGACCATAATTGCGGACAAATTTGCGATAGTAGCTTGTGAGACCCAAAAATCCTCTCAGGCTCTTCAATGTCTTAGGTTGAGGCCAATCCTGCATTGCCTGGATCTTTTTGGGGTCCACCCTGACACCTTCACACCCCACAATGTGGCCCAAATACTCAACTTCTTCCATGCCAAAAGAACACTTGGACATCTTGACAAATAATTTATGCTTGCAGAGCAATTGCAAGCGCAGATCTACATGCTGAAGATGTGCGGCCCAGGTGCGACTGTAGATGAAGGTGTCATAAAAGAAAACAAGGACAAATTTTCGGAGATATGGTTTGAGCAGGTTGTTCATAAGGCTCTAAAAATTGGATGGGGCATTACAAAGATCGAATGGCATGACCAGGAACTCATAATGGCCTTCATGAGTTCCGAAAGCAGTCTTTGGAATGTCTACTTCTTTCATGCGAATTTGGTGGTATCCTGAGCGAAGGTCAAGCTTACTAAAGAATTGAGCCCCATTTAGTTCATCCAACAAATCATTAACAACCAGGATGGGAAATTTATCTTTGATTGTCAACTTATTAAGGGCCCTGAAGTCTGGACACATACGCCATTCCCCATCTTTCTTGAGCACCATGACCACCGGCGATGAATAAGGACTGATGCTGGGACGAATGACGCCTGCTTCCAAGAGTTCATTGATTATTTTTTCTATTTCATTCTTTTGGGAAAACGGATATCTATATGGGTGCACATTTGGTGGTTGGGCCCCTGGGACCAAAGTAATGTTATGATCATGTTCCCCTCTCGAGGGTGGAATCTCATGAGGCTTGTCAAACACTAGCAGATGGTTGTTTAAGATCTATTGCATCTCAAGATGAATATGAATAGGATTGGGTTCGCAGGCCTGGATGGCATTAAATTGAGCTATAACTCCATGGTGGCCCTTTTTTAACAATTTTTCCATCTGATGTGAGCTGATGATAGAGGGAGCTCCCGCCTGGAGTCCTCGAAGAGTATGTGTGTGGTTGTTCTGCTTAAAGCTCATATATAACTCTTGGAAATCCATTGTGATTGGGCCAAGTGTGCGAAGCCATTCAGCACCGAGGACAATGTTGTACCCTCCCATGTGTATGGAAAACATGTGGGTCTTTAATTGATGATCCCTCGTTTGAAGTTTGACATTTTCACAGCAACCTTCACATTTCATTGTTCTCCCATCAGCAATTTGGACCTGGAAGTTAGAAATTGCTTAGACAAAACAATGCACTGATTCCGCGACTCTTTAATGGATAAAATTATGTGTACTTCCATTATCGATCAAGACTACTACTAGTCGATGCTTAATAGAACCTCTGATTTTGAGAGTTTGAGGCGAAGAAATCCCTACCAAAGGATGTAGCAAGATAACTGGTTCTTCAGGTACATTGTCCTGCTAGTTGTCCTCTTCTTCCTCCTCTGGTTTCCCAAGTGGTGGGGCTTCCTCCGATGCACTATCATCAGTAGCATCAATTTGAAAAAACTTGGGCTCCTTGCATTTATGCCCGGGAGAGTATTTCTCATCACAGTAGTAACATAATCCTTGCTTTCTTCTTTCCGCCATTTCTGCTAGTGACACCTTTTGAACCTTGAGTGTCAGGGTAGTGCTTTGAGCCTGTGGGGAGTGACCCTTGGCAATGAAATTTGGGCGATTGGACTGAGCCGCCAATGCACGTTCGACTTCACGAGATATCTTGCAAGCATGCAACCATGAGCTAGTGTGGTGCAGCCGGATGTGGGCTTGTATGGCTTCTTTGAGACCACTGACAAAACATTCCATGTAGAACTCACCGTGTAGACCTCTAGTGCTGAAAGATAAGGCTTCAAAGGCTGCAATATATTCATTCACTATTCCTATCTGTCTGAGCTTAGTGAGACGGCCCAAAAAGTCAAATTCATGGTCGAAGTGATCCATAAGAGCTTTTTTAAATGTCTCCCACGTCAAGGGCCTTCCATAGCAATGTTGATGCCATTGCCATCTTTCATTGTCCAAGTACATGATACCCACATTAAGCTGAGTCGCGTTATCCAGGATGTAATTTAGTGTGAAATATTACTCCATTTGTGCTGTCCATGCAGCCGAGTGAGAGTCATCAAATTTATACATGTCCATCTTGGGTGGTCGCAGATGGGGTTGTTAGTGGATTCCAAAGACGTGAAGAGACTGGCTAGACACACCCTCATTGTTTTCATTGCCAATATATGCCTCATCATGTGCCTCCACCTTGCCCTTAGAGAGTGTTGCAGTTAAATCCTTCAGCTGCGATACGATCTCTTTCAAAGATGATTCAAGGTTGTCCATCCTATCATTCGCCATAGCTTGAGCTCTAGTTTGTACCATGCACCAAGATGATTTACTTGAAATTTGGCACTGCCCGAATTTTTTGGCACTAACAATTGAATGGTACCACCTTGCTCAGCTCGTCATCCTGATTCTTATGGGCTAAGTCACCAATAAGTGCCCTGAAAAATTGGGCCGAGTACTACTGTCAGACCCTTTTTTTTCTTACTCCAAATAGAGTTTTACTCCTTGCTTAGGAATATCGCAGTAGCTGAATCCCGGAAATGATAATGCTGCCGAAATTCCTGTGAAAATCATGCCCAGGTATAGGAACCCACACAACTACTCAGATCTGGATGGCAGATCTGATGGATCATAGAGATCTGAATGGATGATTTGATAGATCTGAACGGTGGAACTGATTGTTATTGCGGATCTGATGGATCTAATAGATCTGAATGATTGATCTAATAGATCTGAACGACGGAACTGATTGTTGCTGCTGTGACAAAACCCTGCTTGCAAGATATGATCTGGTAGAGATTATGCGTGATCCAAAGATATAGAATGGAACTATGGTCTCCAGGAGTGTCAGGTGCTACAGATCGCAATATACATAAGGGTTTGACAGGAGTACTCGACCCAATTTTTCAGGGCACTAACCAAGGAGGATAAATCATACCCTTAGCCGTACAACCCCACTACCCTATCATACGGGCGAGTAATCTCTCCAAGTGTTATTCTCAGTGTACTGTAGCAGCAAGATGGCCGACGTTTTATCTATGGCTAGGTTTCAAGGGAGCTAGGGGGGCTTCCAATATACCCAGAGGGTACTTGGAAGATAGTCTGTGCGTGGTTCCGTCTAATGCATTACTACTCGAAGGGGTACCCACAGGGGTTACAAGGGAGTCCAACAAGCGTGACCACCTTTTGTATGTCCTGCGTTCATGCCTCCCCAAATCCGCAGGTTTATGCACTCAACAACAGATCCAGTGGTTTAAAGACGCTGGAACACATCTCAGCCAAAAACAATTTGCTAAAAAGTGGAGATCCCGCTGGCCCTGGAAAGCTCTTTGATACCACCTGTTATGCTCTTAACCTACAAGATGATGCCAGAATACCAAATATGAGAAGAAATATACCCAGAACATAGAACAATGAGAAATAACAGCAAGTATTTTATTATTCAGAAAGCAATGTTCACTTGTCGAGGGAGCAACCTCCAATAGAGCAGAGCTCGATTACAAAATAAGACATGATGCCCCTATAGGGGAGTCTCTATCCTTTATGTAGGATTCATACATGCAATACCATGTTTCTTATTAATACCATCTATCTAATACCATGGCCCATTTGCAACTAACTGTGGTCCATTCATTAAATGCGGGTTAACCACTTACAATTATTAATAAGGGCTTTATTGACTCTTTATTTAACTATAACTATGACTCGATCCTATTACATAAATAAGGGGGTTAGGGTGGGACCCTAACATTTTACACCTACATCATCCATCGTGCTTACAAAAATCATATATTTGGCCAATGTAGGAATATGCATAACACCAGGAAGTGCTATAATCCTTCCACCTTGTAACTTCAGCTTGAATTTTCCCCATCTGATGATTCTAGCCTTCCTGTCATCCCTTAAGAAGACATCACCACCATCATATTTCTCATACTCGCAAAACCACTCCCTATGGGGATTGAAGTGAAAGGATGCACTTGAGTCAATCAACCATGCCTCATGATCTACATGCCTAATTAAAAAAGAAGCAAAGTACACATCCCCACCTTCATCTGAGGTGAGTTTTTCCTCTACAAAAGGAGCATAATCAGATCCCTTTCCTTTCTCAGGAATTTTATATTTACAATCCTTTTTATAATGCCCTTCTTTTCCACATTTCCAACGTTCCTTCACATGTTTTCCTAGAGATTTAGATCTCCGCCTAGAGATCTCCCACTTGAGGACTTATTTCAATTTATGTTCTAGCACCGTCCTCTTACAGACAATCGTCTCCATTCTAGCACTCCATATTTTCTGTCTCATCTCCTCTAACAACAAGGATGAGACTATTTCATCAAACTTAAAGATAGTTATATTACTACCTATAGCAACAACCAGTTTATCTCATGAATATGGTAGAGAACACAACAAATTGATAAAATTATCTTCATCTAAAATTTGTATATCAACAGATAACAACTGGTTTACCATAGTATTAAAGGCGTTAAAATTCTCTATAACTGAGTCTCCATCCTTCACCCTCATTTCATACAACTTTATATGGAGGAACAGTTTGTTCATCAGAGACTTAGACTGGTACAAAGTCCCTAACTTGTCCCACAAAGCCTTCGTCGTAGCTTCCCCTGATAGATTCAACAACTCTGAATTTGAGAGACATAATTGTATTGTGCTCTTCACCTTCTGATCTAACTTCACCCAGTCTTTTGTTGACATTCTTTTTGGTGTCATACTTGGATATACAATAATCCACTGATCTTTCTCCACCAACAAATCCTCCATATTGAGCTTCCACGACTCAAGACTATGACCATTAAATTTCTCGATCTCTATATTTCCACTATTCGCCATATTCTTTCACCGCAAGAAATGATCCCGCAGATCTCCCATGGAACAGGGTCTACCACTAGTCCCGAGCAAAACCCCTCAAAAACAAAGGTGCCCCCTTGAATCCAAAATTGCTCTGATACCAAATGTAGGTTTTAACCCTGTACACAAACTACATGCAAACAAATTCTTAAAACAAAAAAAAAATGGCAAGAACATAAAACAAACATACACAAATATTTCCCCCTGGATCCCAAAGCCAATACTACTAGATTGATTTCTAATTATATTCCTTTCAATGTTACAATACATATATACACATGCCTAAGCATTCATAAACCCCAATCCACTAACCCTAGATTAGAACATAATCGTAGTTCCCTTGACCAAATCTACAAAATACCATGGGAAGAAAACCATCATGCCAAAAACCTCGGACTCCAAAAAAATTATTCTGGGGCC
>APFE031198225.1:0-17750 GCA_000404065.3 Pinus taeda
TTTTTTGTATTGTTTCTTGTGTTATGATTTCATTTAATGGAAATATGTCCCTAGTAGGCATGAGTAACCAAGTTCAATTTCTTATTGAACTTTTGCGTTGACATACTTAATTTTGATTTTGACCTATTCGGTTTCAAATTCTAGTGTGGTTGGTTTACTAGTTGACTACTAGCATTCACCAAGTGGTTATTGATGATCGTAGTTAGTTTAGAGTGAACGTTGGACTTTACCTTGAAAACTAAGCGCCAATAATATGCAATTATCATGGACCATTTCAAAGCTCATACTTTTCTACAAAGGAATACACTATTTCCATTCATCAAGAAAAGTTATATGAGAAAGAACCAAGTGGTTATGCTTTTCAACATTTTCACATGCATTTCCTATCTATTGTTTTCTTACTGAGTGGGAAAGTTGGGTTTTTGGGATTTTCAAATTAAAGTTCTACACTAGTGGTGTTCATCTAGCATTTTGATCTCCTTCTAAAATCTTGTTTGGTATGTGCAAAACGAACATTGGTGCAACTTTTAGTGGTGAAATTTTTAAAGATATGCAAATTCTATATTGATTTAAGATATGCAATGTTCAATATCTACATGATACATTTTTTTGACATTCCATTCATAAATTTGAAATTTGTAACAAGTATAAATTTTACTAATTAATTATTATATTGACTATTACAAAATTGAAGGCAAAGGAAGAATAATATATAATGTACGGTTATGTGAATGGAAAATTTTAAGACAAAGGAATAATTATATAATGATAGGTGGACCATAGGTGTTGGGTTCCTTACCATCAATGTATTATATATAAGGAGGGAGAAGAAGGAGAAGATGACATCACTTTTTCTTGTGTAATTGAGGACAATGCTAAGAAGAGATAGCATAGTAATGGATTGATGGCTCACACGTGACTTGTTTTTGAAATATCTAGAGCAATAATGTCTATGGCTAGGTGAAGAGTAGAACTCCAAATGGTTTTTTGAAATAATGAATGTTGAGTGAATAGAATGTCATATTTGCATAGACCTTTGTGAGAGTACTCTATTCTATGTGACAATAGAGTACATCATTTCCTTATTGGAAGTAATTAAACTTTTTTCATGGTATAACTTAATTATAAATATTTAAAATACTAGACATTTACACTCCATTTTATAAAGGGTTGTGGACTTCTTAATTTTTTTGCTGGAATTTTAAATAATGAGATAGAAATTTGTAATGAGAATATAATGAACTCAATTCCTTGTGAATGCTATAAGTATCTATTATGTGTATTTTTTTCAAATCGAATAGAAATCTGGTCAACTTTGTTTTTACTAACGAAAAAACATACAAACATATTCTATTAAATAATATTTTTTGTTGTTGTTAACAAAATTATTATCAACCATGGTTTATTTAGAAAATAACATATATTAAACTATATAATGAATTAATAAGTTGATAACTATTTAATATGGGTTCACTGTTAGTGATGTTAATGTGGATCATCTTATGATGTTGTGGACTATTTAGAAGTCACGTCACTAGTAAGTCAAGTTTTCATGTCTCCTTCTCATGTTTATACAAAATAAAGTAGAGAATGGATGGGAATATTTAATTCATGATACAAAAAATTGGATCACAAATTATCTTAAGTTTACACACAATATATTGACAATGTATCCATGTGAGAAGTACTAGAGTAGAGGGATTGGATCAACCAAGCCTTTTCAATATATGAAAATATTTGGCTTCAAGGGGTCATGTGTTATAGTGATGGATGCATTAAAGAGGGACAATCAAATTAAATCAAACTACTAGAATGAGATATTGATGGGTGGAGGTTAAGTTGTACCTATTATTGGAGCCTCATCTTTGGTATCTCCTTCTTTAGTATCTCCTTTGTCTATATGATCTCCTTAGGTGATGGAAATTTTTCACAAAACTATTTTGAGCGTTAACATTTGTTGATTACATAGTCATCTTGTTTCATTAATAGAATTATATTTCTTGATAAAGCAAGTAGCAAAAGTCCTATTGGTGTGTTAGGATTCAAAGTAAGTTTTCCTTCCCCTAATATTATTTTTTAACTTGAGGAGGTGGAGGATTTCGAGGATCACATATTATGTTTTGCTAAGCAATGTGAGCAGGCCTTTTAATTAGATTTTCTAGGTAAATAATTTTTTTCATATGTTATTAGATATGATCTAAGAGGAAAGTATAAATAATTGTGGTTGTATCAATTATTATTTTCCAACCATATTTTAGAGTGGAATATTTGGAGCAATCAACTTTATGTGTCATTTTTACTACTTCTCCCACCTTGAAAATTTCCATAGAAAAGCCTTAAGATCCATCTTAAGGCCTTCAATGACAACATTTTTTGTTTTCAGCCTTATTAAGGAAACAATGGTAGGGAATATGTCAATGAATATGAGTTACAAGAGGAGAGAGTTGAATTGGCACCTGTTTCTCTCTTACCATGTCAGGTCAGGTTTGTAACTTTGAATCAAATTGTGTTTGGCATTAAAAGATAATATGAATATATACAAGGAGAGGGAGACTATTTGATTTCATCTCCCAATGTCTATTTGTCTTCTATCTTCCTTTATTTTTTGCAATTTAGAATATTTACATAAGCTTCCCTAATCCCAAAGATTGGGTGTCAACATTTCTGATATTTGTGCTCAATCCAAATTCCTCTTTGGCATGCCTATACTAAGGCTGAAAATGCACCTCATCACACAATTAGTATGTGATCTATTCACCTATATGGTCCTCAAATAATTCTAACATCATATTGTCCACAATAGGCACTGAGTGTGGGGTTAGGCATGAAAGGATATCCAAAGAGTCTAAGTGTGAAAGTGTGACTACCTTCTCTAGGAAGATGAGTTCAAAACTATAGACGATGTGAGGTCGTGGTTTCGATTCTCATCGAAACAACTTCAAGGTCACCATTATGGAGTGAAAAAAGGAATGGGGAATATGTTCTTCTTGCTTAAGCGACAATGAAGATAATATATTTTTTGATTACCTGATGAGGTAGGTTCATCGGTCTGAGAACCATTTGGTGGATGGTGATGAGAAACATACTTATGCTTTGAAGATATTATGTCAAGATGGTCCAGTTGCAAATTCAAGGACATTTTTGCAAGAACATTTGCATTTTTACTATAGGAAGCATTGAAATTAATCATGTAATTAATGATTGGATAAGGTTAGTTGAGGGAAATAAAATTAGCCTTCAGGACATGGCCTGTTGGTAGGAAGTAATATATAGAAAAATAAAAGAAAAAGATGCAACAAACTTTAAAGGAAGATCGACACGATTAGGGAAGAGAACAAATGATGAAGTATTTGACAATCCATGGTTGTAATCACAATCTAAGGAAAAGAGTAGAAATGTGAAGATGCGTTAAATGCGAAAAAGAATGTTTTAAATAGTTATGAGGTCTTGCTCCAAAAAAGAGCTACGAGTGATAATGAGCTAATAAGTTTCACTTTCCCAGTAGCTACATGTCTCAAAAAGGATTTCGCCTTAGAGAAAACAATATCATAGCCATGATCCTCCAATATAGCTATAGAGAGCAAGTTCCTCTCCATTCCAAGTACATACATGACATCTTTTAGATGAATATGGGAGTCTGACTCCCTCTTAAAGGTTACCATACCAATTCCTTTGGTATTGTACCACCCATCATCCCCAATTTCTATGTGCATCTGGAGATCCTTCTCATCTAGGCTACTAAATAATTCTTTACATCATGTCATATGGAACAAGGCATCTGAATATAGATACCATGAACTCCCCATTATAGTGGTGTCCATACATGCAATCAAGGCGAAGCCTAATTCGAATTTTGAGGCAAGCACTTCACTTCTTGCTCCTCGTGAAGGCTTCTTCTTACACTTCTTGTGTGAACACTTTCCTGCATAGTGCCCAAATTCATGGCAATGAAAACCTTTTTTCCTGCTCAAGTCCTTCTTCTTGCCTTTTTTCTGACTCGTCTCTGGTTTTATTTGGGCCTTCTTTCCCTTGCTCTTATTTCTATTTCCAACCAAGGCAAAATTATCTTCCTCCTCAGATTTGGATGTTATTCCATCTCTAGTATTCCATTGAATTTCTTCCTACACCAAATCAGACCGAAGTCTCCCCCAATTTGGTAATTTTTCCCTTCCAATTACAAAGTGCCAATAGCTATGTCTGGATTTTAGAATCCCTAGGAGGGCTAGGATCACTAGTTCTCTAAAGGGAAGATTTTCTCCAACTCCTCCAAGCTCATATCGACACTAAATGAACCTCGAGAGTAATGTGAAATGATTTATCTTTTTTGCAATTAGATGTTTATAAGATTGTCCCTCAATGCTAATCTTATTGGTGTGTTAGGATTCAAAGAAACGTTTCCTTCCCCTTATTTAGAGAAAGAAAGCTATTTTAGAAAGAAAACTAGTTTAGAAATCTAGTTTAGAGAAAGAAATCTACTTTCACTACGGAAAGGTGTCAAAAAAAAGTTATTATTTGTGCAACGAAATTCCAAATACATTATTACATTAGTTTATTGGTTGAAATTTATTAATATGAGCATGCAATTGAGGAATGGAAATGACATCCAAATGACAGACCATGAAATTAACAAACCTTGGACTTGGTGTGAGATCTCTACCTTATTCTGTCACTTTCTTAGGAGTTTCTCCTATGGTATGGACATGCAAGGAGCCTTTCTATGATATATTACATGAACTATAGATGATGAAAATCAATGTCACTCATCGCTTTATCTAGTTTGTCTTGTCCTAAAAATATCAACATACCATTCCATTTTCTATGCAAAATCACTAGAGAAGTGGGTGGACATGCAAAGGGCCTTTTTTGTGATATATTACATGAATTATACATGATGAAAATCAATGTCACTCATTACTTTATCTAGTTTCTCTTGTGCTAAAACTATCAACATACCATTCCATAGGTGAAGATATTATTAAGACCCCCTAGAGGAACCATTAATGAAGATGATCCCAAATAATAAGCACAACACCCTTTGTCCAAAGTATCTTCATTCCAACATGATCTAGTTTAGAAATAAATTTAGTTTAGAAATTTAGTTTAGTGAAAAACCTACTTTCACTACGGAAAGGGGTCAAACAAGAAGTTATTTTTTTTCAAGGAAATTCCAAATACATTATCACATTAGTTTATTGGTTGTCATTTATTAATATGAACATGCAATTGAGGAATGGAAATGGAATCCAAATGAGAGACCATGAAATTGACTAACCTTGGACTTGGTATGAGATCTCTGCCTTATACCCTCATTTTCTTATGAGTTTCTCCTATGATATGGTGAAACATGTATCCCAACATAAACTATATTTTATGTTTTTCTATGCAAAATCATTAGAGGAGTGGATGGACATGCAAAGGGCCTTTTTTGTGATATATCACATGAACTATAGAGGATGAAAATCAATGTCACTCACCGCTTTATCTAGTTTGTATTGTGCTAAAAATATCAACTTACCATTCCATAGGTGAAGATATTATTAAGATCCCCTAGAGGAACCATTAATGAAGATGATCCCAAATAATAAGCACAACGCCCTTTGTCAAAACTATCCTCATCCCAACGTGACCTCCCACACTACTATGTGATATTCCATATATTTTCTTTATTGATGCTTATGCATCTTATGTCACCCCAAACTTAATATATCCTCCTAATAATATTTTCACTCCCTATATAGAAATCTTAATAGCAAATATGCATTAACGTTTTCCGTAATAGTAATGAATATAAAAAGGTGCAACTGGAAAAAAATCTAATTCTTCTAAATGAGAACCAATTGTAACTCTAACACCCTTTATATATTTTGCATGATCATTTTTTTTTGTTTCAAACTCTTTTCCAGTTCATCTAAAGGTATTTTCCTATATTTGTTTAATAATTTTTGCGTATTATCTTAATATTAAATATTCATTAACCTTTGCCATAATAATAATGGATATAAAAAATGGAATCAGAAAAAATCCGATTCTTCTAAATGAAAACGAATTTTAACTTTAACACCCTTCCTAAATTTTGCACGATCAAAATTTATTATTTCAAACTCTTTTTCAAGTCATCTAAATGTATTTTCCTATAGTTGTTCAATGATTTGTGCATATTATCTTAATATTAAATATGCATTAACATTTTTTATAATAATAATGGATATAAAAAATACAACTGGAAAAAATCTAATTCTTGTAAATGAAAACTAGTGGTAACTCTAACCCCCTTTATATTTTTTGCATAATGAAAAATTGTTTTATTTCAAACATTTTTCAAGTCGTCTAAATATTTTCTCCTATAATTGTTTAATAATTTTTTTGTAATCTAATTCTTTTAAATAAAAACCGATTGTAACTCTAACCCCTTTATATAAATGAGAACCAATTCTAGCTCCCTTTATATATTTTGCATGATAAAAAATTTTGTTTTGTTTCAAATCATCTAAATGTATTTTCCTATAGTGAAACTATATCATTTTCATATACACACAAATTTCCCATACCCATTTGGATTTACTATTCTTTCTACTCACTCAATCGATTGAGAGGAGCCCATAACCAAAGGGTGGATTTCCTATTCATGCGACTCGCTCAATTTGATTCAACAGAGGGGAGCCCATAACCAAAGGGAAAATTGGAGAGTAGCATGGAGATTTCCAGAAGTCGTAGAAGCCGTAGTTATCCCTCTTCATCTTGACGTTGTTAGCGAGACTACGGGATTTTCTCTCATCATCCATGTTGTGCACATTTTGGAACAAAGTGCTCATGCAAAAATACCAAAATCTCATGTCTCGTGTACTCCTCATTTCTCTCATTTTTCCTCTTCAAACATGCAGTCAACCACTAAAATATTTCTAATTGTATGGATCAATTACAAGACCAAGATGTCCAGTTGGCCTCCAAATCCCTTAAGAAACTAGTTAGGGAACCCTAACCAACTACAGGAATGTATTTCAAATCTAGGGTTTGTAGGGTTTGTGAATAAATGTACTTTGTTGGAGGTTGTTTCCACTTCCATACCTAATTTGTAGGACTTAGGTATTAAGGCCTTGGTGGTGTTGAAGTAGCAATAAGTGGATCAACTTGAATAAGGTCACTGCATAGGTAGGTAACTGGTATTATATATGACATTTGTCATTGTTCTAGTTTAGTCAACAAACTCGGCAATGTTCCACAATCGATTCAAACTTATGCCCACACCATGACACCAACAGGTAGGGTCTCAGGTTTGTGTCAACTTGGTAGATTTTGTAGGCACGAATTTGGGGGATATTAAGTATACTTGCAGGATGCAGTCAAGACTCAACTCAATCAATTTTTCAAGTCACAAATGCAAAAGAGTCTGGAGGCCAGAGTCGTGATTCAAATGTCGAATGAAGCTTGGTAGAAGTGAAAATTGAGTTTAGGGTTGTCTGTTAAGATTTTACCTTTCTTTATGTCAACTATTTTATATTCATGAGTCAAACCCCAATCAAACTCCAACGAATTTTGATGAATTTTCTCTAGTTTTATCACATATTCAAGTTCTTCATGAGGTTCAACAATGTCAAATTTTAATCTAACAAATTTTGGATTAGACAAAATTTGGAAATTTTGAGCTTAAAGAATCAAGTTCACCAAACCCAATGACTGAGCCCAGATGACATCTTTATTTATTATAGTGACACTTAATAAGAGCACCTTTACCATGTTAGGCAAGTATTTCTGTAAACTCTCTAGGAATATATGTTCTATGCTTTCCCTGGAAAGTGTTCATTTGTAACAAAGAAAATTTTGTATCTAAATTTCATCATTGATGACTCAAGAATACGTGGGTCTACAGAAGATACAAATCATCAAATATTAACCTCCTCATAGATACCTCATATAACTCCACAACCTCCTCATACTTTCTAACTTCTTAATAAAGCTCCTACTTGGTTTTTTTCCCATTACATGGACCCTAAATTATATACCCATGGCGAATAACAAGTAGCTTGCCTTTCCTTCATCTAATAAGAAATAATGGATTTTAACAGCCTAAGCAACAACTCCACTCCACACTAGCCCTTGTGATTTCTAATCTCGATGAGTGATCAGATCAGAACAAATGTATATAGCTGTGCAAGGGGTGTCATTCTTATGTGGTATTGCGAGCATATATTTCCATTATAAAACTTTCAATGGCATTGTACAATGATATTACACTTTTGACATGCATGGCATTAAGCAAGTTATTTACAATGGCACGATTAGGTGGGGATGAATATGATGATATGTAGTTATTTGTGTAGCCTGTAGGTTGTAGGTTGTCGCTTTATGGTTTTTGGAATCCAGAAGCCATTTAGAACCTTGATATCTATGTATTTTGTTTTGCATATGTATCACACTCAGTGCCATTCTTCTATATTCAACCTTATATACTATATACATGAGAAAACTTGGATATTTGGTATATAATTGTTTCGATTCACATGTTTTGGTTGGTTCTGGTTGAGTTCTATTTCAATCCTAGTCTAACCCTAGGAGATGGTTCTATTTCTGGTTCTAATAACTTTAACTAAAATATGAGAATTTCATTAAAGAACTTAGTCACGAGGTAGGATGAATAGAATAGAATTGAGATAAATAAAGTATTAGTGAGTTACAGACAGAACTCTAAGGGAAACAAAATCATAGGGATATTCTTGTAATCAAGGACTTAATTTAAGGGTAAAATAAGAATTAGTTTTGGAATGATGACATGAATGGAAATGGAAATGCATGCACATGAAAGAAATGGCTAAGCACATTGCATACAAAAGCATAAAACTAGCATGATGGCCTTGTCCAAAATTCAGACAATAAAGTGTTGATGTTTTGTAGCTTAGGTAGGTAATTTTGCACATACCTAAGTGTGAAGGCCTATGGAAGTTGCCTAATATACCATTAACCTTAGCAATTACTATAGTGATTAAAGTAATTTATTTTATAAGACAAGCTAGACAAAATTCACATAGGCGACTTTGACATTGTACTTGGTGTACAATGGGCAGTGCTATTGCATGCATTTACAATGAGGCCGGGCTGCTAACACCACAAAAGAAAGATCACAAGTATCCCTGCCCCAACACTAGGCCAAAAGCCTAGTTGCTCTTTGCTGGCCACCGGTAATAGGCTCACAGAGTTTGCTAAATTGCTTGACCTAGAGTTTGAGTTTTTTCGAGTGTCAAACATATGAGTTAGGTGGAATTGTCTACCCTGAAAATTGAGCAATATGGATGCATTACAGTAAATTTTATCTTATAGTTATATAATCTTTTAGGAGATTCCATTGAACCCCCTGTGAAAATACTCAAATTAGTTCATACCTTATTCACCAATGTCATAACAATTGGGGAATATGAAGCTCACTTAAATGCTTGCTAGTTCCAAGTTTGATTTAGGAATGATTTAGAATATTTCTATGCATTTTTTGAATCTATGGAGACCAACATGGCAAGAGATAGTGCAGAGTGGATGACTGTGGAGAAGCTCTTATTCACAGAGAAAATAATGGGAATTGTAGCTTTTGAGGGAGCCGAAAGAAAAAGCAAACTGGAAGTAAGGGATTAGTGGCGTACTCTGATGAAATCAGCAACATTCAAATATACTAATTTAAGTCATTATGAAAGGAGCCAAGCTCAATTTTTTCTCTATAATTATTGTGAAGCGTATTCTTTAGATGAATCCTTAGGTTTCCTCTCTTTGGCATATGAAAATTGGCCCCCCCTCACCGCCTCAACTTGGTGCTGTTGCTAGTCTCTAAGAATCTGGCAATCCCTTGTATAGTGCAAATTGATTATTCAATATACATAGAACATCTACTGCATTTAGGATGGAAATAAAATTATGCTTTGTGTACATACATACACATTGTGACTGTAAATAAAGGTTATATCATGATCGTGTGAATATGTCTATAATTTTTCTCCTCCCTCTTTGCTTCAGTAATATTAGTTCTAGCACATGTCATCCCTTGGTAAACAATTTTTAGTTGAGTAGACCAATTATTTCTTGTAGGAAACAGACAATGGTGGGATGATTGACCTCTACCATTGTTGCGTGTGCATGACAACTCTATAACCCTAGATTAAATCAAGGGCTTAGGAAAAGAAGGGATTGAGAAAAATCCTCTCATCTCATTCTTCCTTACTTTTCACCCCTCTCGATTCTCCCTGGTTTCTCTTCAGTTATATATGCAGAGAAAGTGTTGCAAAGCCTCCATTACCTAAAAATCGAAGTCTCTATTTTATGCAATGTCCCTGAAACCCCTTATCTAGCCAGAATTTTCTATTTTAAGTAATAACAACTTTGAATTCTTTCTTTCAAATCTGCAAACTGTATAGTGATTGGCTTTCCTTGCAATTTCTTTGTTGTCCGAGATATGCTATATCTTTATCATTATAATTTTTAGAAGCACTGTTGTTTTGAGAAGCCATGTTGATTGTAAGATCCTATGAAGTAGCACCCAGATTGCAAATTTCATTGAGGAAAACAGAGTAGCACTAGGATACATTCTTTATGAAGGATTATGAAGCAGCTTCTCTCATACTATGGAAAAAAAAGAATGGTGAAGATGATTCAATATTAAAAGAAATGAAGGGAAGATTAGCATAGTTGAATTTAACCATCCATATGAGTTGAACAATTGAACTGGGCTGGTTTGTTGAAAATGCATTAGATATTTCACTACTTAAAAAAATACCTCGAGAATTATATGTTATAAAGGAAAATTGCCATCACAAAAGTATCTTACCCCTAAAAAGTCAAGAAGGGCAAGAATTTGACCCCAATGGAGTCCATATTTTCACTTAATACCAAGACCTCTAATCTCTCCAATGGAATGGTGCTTTAGCTGTCTCATGAAAGGACATGCTTGACAACTTTTATTCCACAAGCTGGAGACGCCCGTCAGTCTCATTAAATCCTTCACACCTCTGGGATATTCCACTTATCTTGAAAAAGGACATCTTTTGAATGGAAAATGACAAAGGGAACACCAAACTCAACAACAATTCATGCCCAAAAACTTCTGGCAAACTGGGAGTTCCACATCATGCCTTGGTAAAACCAAAACCATATGGTAGATTCTTAATGGCTGAAAACAACTCTAGTGCTCAAAATTTAAAAGTGAAGTTTGCGACTTTTATTCAAACCTAAGACCTTTTTTTTTGTTAATTGTTTTATATTCATGAGTCAAACCCCAATCAAACTCCAATGAATTTTGATGAATTTTTTCTAGTTCGCTCACATATTCAAGTTTTCTTTGAGGTTCAACTATCTCAAATTTTAATCTAACAAATTTGGGATCAAACAAAATTTGGCAATTTTGAGCTTAAAGAATCAAGTCCACCAAACCGGATGATTTAGCCTAGATGACATCCTTGTTTATAGTAACAATTAATAACAACACATTTACAATGTTAGGCAAGTATTTATGTAGCCTCTCTGGTAATATATGTTCTATGTTGTCCATGGAAAGTGTTCATTTGTAACAGAGGAAATTATGTATCTAAATTTCATCATTGATGACTGAAGAATACCTAGGTCTAGAGAAGATACAAATCATCCAAGATTAGCCTCCTCATAGACATCTCATATAGCTCCACAACATCCTCAGACTTGCTAACTTCTATATAAATATTTTTCTTGGTTTTATACCCATTAATTGGATCCTAAATTAGATACTCAAGGGGAATAACAAGAATCTTGCCTTCCCTTCATCTAATAAGAAATAATGGCTTTTAACAACCTAAGAAACAACTCCACTCCACACTAGCCCTTGTGATCTCTAATCTCAATCCGTGATCTCACATCAGAACAAATGTATCTAACTATGCAAGGGGTCTCATTCTTATGTGGCATTGCCAGCATATCTTTCCATTATAAAACTTCCAATGGCATAGTACAATGATATTACACTTTTGACCTACATGGCATTGAGAAATTTATTTACAATGGCACCATTAGGTAGGGATGAATCTGACGATATGTAGTTGTTTTTGTAGCCTGTAGGTTGTAGGTTGTCACTTTATGGTTTTTGGAATCGAGAGGCCATTTAGAACCTTGATGTATATGTATTTTGTTTTGCATATGTATCACACTCGGTGCCATTTTTCTATATTGAACCTTACATGTTATATACATGAGCAAACTTGGATGTTTGGTGTATAATTGTTTCGATTTACATGGATATACATAAATAAGTTTTTGTTAAAATTTTTAACCTTTTAGAAAACTAATAATAAGCCAGATTCATTGGTTGGCTCTGGTCTAGTTCTATTTTAGTCTCAATCTGACCCTCGGGGCTGGTTCCAGTTCTGGTTTTGATAACTTTAACTAAAATATGAGAATTTCATAAGAGAACCTAGTCACAAGGTAGGATGAATAGAACAAAGTTCAGATAAATGAAGTATTAATGAGTTACATACATAACTCTAAGGGAAATTGTTTCATAGGGATATCCCTATCATCAAGTACTTAATTTAAGAGTAAAAGAAGAATGAGTTTTGGATGTGGTGAAGATGCTAAAGGTTGTGAGGTTCGCTCTGGCAGTTGGAAAGGACAATGATAGTTGTTCTTCATCGATGAAGAGTAGATTCTTTTCTTTCAAAACCTCTTCCAATTGTTATTGATTTCTTATTATTTGACTACTTTGCCATTTACCTTTGAAATACTAAAATTTACTTCTTGAATATCTACAATAGCCCCAAATTGGTTGATCCATGCCTCAGAATACTCTACCACCTCATTCAATCTGAAATCATCACATGCCATATGTATAGAGTAGATAGAGCATAAAAATTCTTCATTGTCATCACCTATTAATGCAACAAAAGGAGGCAAAAGACCACTCATTTGTTGGCAGCCTCCAATGTTCGAATCATATAGAACATAAGTCTCAAGGATGCTGATTAATTTTGCATAATAATTCTTGCGAGATGTTTATAGGTGCTCATCATTAATAGTAACCAAAAACTTTTCTGGAATGAGATTATATTCCTCCATAGATTAACTATCTAAGAAGGCCTCACTTTCTCTATTCCCATCATTATTATGTTCCAATTCTTCTGAGGGAATTCTCTATAGTTCATTATGTAAACCATTATGATAATAGTATGTAAAAAATTATTGATTTTTTCCAAGAAGCCCTCATGTTGGATACAAGCTGCCAGAAATCTCCAACTTATAGTTTGAAGACATGAGTAGTAGTGATGGACATAACAAAAATATGTCATCACCACAATCAAGTGAAATTCTAAATAGTAGAAAAGAACTTAATTTCTTCAAGTTCCGTCCTCCAAAACCATAACATAGGAATGAACTTTACAATCTTGTCGACTTTAATTTTCTAAGTTGTTAAACAATTGCAATGTTTTGCCCATTTAGTGGTAATGGCTTTTAGAAGAAAATGATCATGTTCTCTCACGATGATTTGATAGTAGGCTCCACCCACAAAATGGAGAGTGTCCTTAATAAAGTATGGAATATCTTCAGCCATAAACGATGATGAGGGTGTTTGAAAAAGATTGCTATAACTGACAAAATTTCCATTTGTATCTGCTATACATTTGTCCATTGTGTACCATCATGTCCAAATGAATTGAAAAATACAAATTGAAACACCTAATACAAATTCCCTTGAAAAGAAATCCTTTGACTCTGAGATGGTCTCTGTTCGATGTTTTTTTGTTTGCAGTTAAAATCCTCTAGGATCACTAAACAATACAATTCAGATCTCCATGAATGCAGTAGTTTATTCCTATAGCATAAGCAATGCTCTAGTGTCATAGTATTATTGTCCATAAAAATTTTAGATTCATATCAACAACGACTTTTGATGACATAACAACTAGGAACTTATGGGTGCAATTTGTCAACAATTATCACTAACATAGATGCCTTTTTCCAGTGTTTTTTGACACTGGGATATTTTCATAACCATCAGTTCACACTTAGGTGTTTTTATAAAATATAAAAAAATTAAGTCGGGGGATTTTCTGTAAAATATGCTTTAAAGAGCCATTTGAATCTTCCAAACCATGACACCTGTTGAAAAACTGAAAGAGGTTTTTGTAAATCAGCATGTTCATGAAAAGCCCATGTTTCTTTTTAAATTCATCACCACCTTCGTGTAAATTGCTCCCAAATTTATTGTATTTTATGGAAAGAAGTCTTAAAAACAGTTTTGTCAATTTGGGAAGATTTGCCTTAAACATTTTCCGTGAAGCTACGTGAATTACAAGGGGTCCAAAAGCATGTCTGGTCATCTAGGAACACAACCTAGGTTCCTAAATTTCTATATGAATGCTTGAAATATCGAAACTTAAGGTGCTACCAAATCAGAGGGCAACTCTCACTCTAGAGAAACCGTCAAATTAACGAGGGCTCAAGGAAAAAATTCTATGTGCTAACAGATCCTTCAATATTTGGTGCTCACATATAAAGTATTATTTATGCATAGCAGTGGTGAATTAAATTTAGATGGCCAATTGGATAGCTAATATGAATTAAATCTAGATGGAATGCATGTTTGTGGGATAGATAATATGAAGATATTGTAATTCTCTATTGAGAATAAGGGAATATGGCCTATGCTATAGGTATTATGACAACAATTGCCAATCTGCCTCATTGGGTAACAGTGGAAAGGAGAGGAAGTTGGGTGTAGTATCTGACAAAAATTCTAGGCAATTGTCTTCTCTTATTACTTTTTTACCGATATCCTCTAATCATTTAAGTAGAAGGAAAACCGTGATATTACGTAGCAGAGAGAAGGTACTCAATCCATGATCTATGGCAAGGAGTTGTAATTCAACCAAGATGGGTTAGTGACAGAAAAATTGTAGGTTGGAGAAAAAAAATTCCATCTAAAGGAAGATTCTTTTCACATAAAAATTTATTTTGGTAGATCTTTCCTTGTCCATATAGCTTTGATGTTAATGTGTGGTTTGTATGTAGGTTTGGTATGACATATATTCCAGCATTTTGTTGTGCACCTACTGAAAATATTTTCAACTTCTCTTGTAGGCAGGTGTCAACAAGCTTGTTGATATTGTCAGAGTCACCCTTGGACCGAAGGGAAGAAATGTTGTTTTGAGGAGAAAGTATGGTTCTCCGAAGATTGTCAATGATGGTGTGACAATAGCTAATGAGGTATATTGTAGATGTGGGTTGTAATTTTTATGTTCTATATTAGATTTCCTTGCCTAAATGTCTTACTGTCTTAGACCATGAAGGAAAAATTCTCATAGGTCATAGAAAACATATTTATCTTTTGAGGATGTACCTAGTCTATGGAATAGCCACAATAGAGTAATGAATGATGATTTAAACAGTTGAAAAAAATACATGTGTGCAATATGTTGATGGCTCAAGTTAAATTGTTATTTCCAGTCTAGTTAATGCATTTAAATGCTACACCCTACTTCTGACAGGTTGAATTAGATGACTTAGTTGAAAATATTGGGGCCAAGTTCGTAAGACAGGCTCCAACAAAGACAAATGATTTAGCAGGTGATGGAACTACCACATCTGTTGTACTTGTGCAAGTTTTAATAACTGAAGGTGGAAAGGTAATTTTACTAATTTATTTGTCCCTATTACTGGCTTAAGTATTTATTTATTTTTATAGGCCCTTTTGGTGGTTGTTGTTTAGTTATTTATTTTGTGAATTGTCAAGGCTTCGAGAGGACCAAGCTAGTATTTGAGTGGAAAAATAGCCTTGTTGAATATGAATTGTGATTGTGTTATCAATTGGTATGACCTAGTTAGGAAAAACCCAACAGATAAATCTAGCTTGTATTTTTAAATATTTGTGAATAAGAATATGAGTCATAAGCCAGTTTAGGTGGTTGCAGCTGGAGCAAATCCTATTCATATGACAAGGGGCATTGACAAGATAGTAAAGGCTCTTGTTTTTTAACTCAATAATTTTTCAAAGGAGGTAAATGCACACATTTGAGCCAGTTTTAGTCTATGGTTGAGGTGCAATTTCATTAGGGGAATAGTTTACTTAAAATTGTCAGCTAGTGTTTCTTGAAGACTACAAGGTAGAATTTTTAGGAGTTACTTTTCAAACATTTAGGAAAAATGTTATCTGTAAGGGAGTACACATGCTGAAAATTAACACCCTATAATTGGCATTATTCTATAGGTTGAAGATAGTGAATTAACTGATGTTGTTGTTGTAAGTGTTGTTAATAACTATGAAATAGGAAATATGATAGCAGAGGCGAGTAAAGTTGGAAGGAAAGGTGTTGTGACACTTGAAGAGGGAAAAGTGCATAAAGCAATTTGTATGTTGTAGAGGTAATGAAATTTGATTGTGGATATATTGCTTCGTACTTTGTGAGAGACAGTGAAAAATTGTTTGTAGGATATGAAAATTGCAAGGCAAATGATGTGAATGAAACATTATTGCTTCTTTTTGTTGTGTTGCCACTTGTTATTGCTCCTTGTAATGAAAAGAGAATGGATAGAAATCATGTGTAACATTTTTAGAATAAACTCTCATATTAGTTGCAGAATTATTTCCCAATTTCCTCCATAAGTTTCTGATAGATCACTAAAGCTTCTTCTTAATAGGAGATTTTCCAAAAGATAAGCAGTCTCGTTCACAAATTCAATTGTGAACAAAATCATAGCTACATTATTGTAATGAAATTGTTCAAAACGTTGGACTAAAAGGAGAGAATAAATGATTTTGATATCATATACAGGATAGAGCCACACATAGTGAAGGTAACCAATAATATTTACACAGTTCTATCTTGGACTAACAGCTCTAGGTCTTCTTACTTTCTGGAAGACTATTCCTCCTTAGGAGATTCAGGTTAAATTTCGACCTTGAATTATTATGCTCTCTTTCTATTGCAAGATTTACCAAGATGTTATGGAAACCATGCTTTAGGTGTACTAAGTTGAGCTCAGTAAGATCACGACCATATAACCCAAGATTAATCATAGTTCATACTTTACTCGTTCACTCACTTCATGATTAAAATTGGCACTATTTCACTTGATCGCAGGATCCATTGTTAGTAATATATTTGTTTGACAATAGACCCTTAAGGGTATGCAAGTGTACTATCTTACTGTCAATAAGAATCCATCAAATATAATCTCTTCATGAGTATAATTGATGGCCTTTACTATATTGGAGTTGAGTAGTTGCTAAATTGAAGAATTAATTTTTGCAAAGGATAATGACTAATTTCACTACCCCTTTTTTTTTCAAATTTTGATAAATCTTCCTCCCAGACTTGTAGATGGTGAATAATATGAAGAAGTGCCTTTGTGTCACTGTGCAAAAAATTATGGAAAAGAACAAGAAAGTGAAAGAGAGTTGTACACTTGGTTAGAACATAGATTTGTTACTGATCACTAAAGCCTTAACTAATGGTCGCAGTGTTAGTGGACAATAGTTCCTTCAAATAATGATCGTCATATGTGTCAGGTTGTTTTTATTTTATTCCACCTTTCATGGCATTGATTTGTAAGGTGGAATAAATTTTCTGATGAAGGCTGGCCACCAACTTCATAGGCCCCAATTGACATCCTTCTGTCCAGCTTCTAATTTCTAGTCTTTAAGCTCTCTTGCAATGGTATATGTATATTGATGGGTTGGCCACCAACTTCATAGGGCTCCAATTGAAATCCTTCTGTCTAGCTTCTAATTTCTAGTCTTTAAGCTCTCTCAGAAT
>APFE031198227.1:644-12009 GCA_000404065.3 Pinus taeda
GAGGCCAAAACAATCCATCTCTGTCATTGTTCCACAAATGAGAAAATTGCAGACATCTTCACCAAAGCACTTGGAAGAGAAAAGCTTGAAAGATTCAGAACGATGCTTGGACTCACCAACATCCCTTCAGATTAAGTGGGGGAATGTTGACACCTAATCTTCTGGAATGTGAACAGTCATCAAGAAGATGAACTGATCAGTCACATTCATGTGTATATAACAATAGCTACCTAATGAAATAATTGTATCAGTTTTTCTGGAGTTACTCCTGGCCTGACACTTAGTTTGAAATGACTAGCCAAAGGTATACTAACTGGTTTTGCATTCTACATATTAAATATTTTCAACACGTTCTCTATGTACTCACTCTGGGACAATGTTAATTTTCGATTCTTCGTGTCTCTAGTTATTCTCATACCAAGGATTTGTTTTACAACACCCAAATCCTCCATTGAAAATGATTTTGCTAATTTTCTTTTGAGCACATTTATTTCCTGCATGCTAGAACCTGTGACAAGAATGTCATCTATATACAATAACAATATAATATAGTTGCCATCATTTTTCCTTTTGAGATAAACACAATGATCAGAGTTACATCTAGTATAACCTTGTTCAGACATAAACCTGTCAAATTTTAGATACCACTACCTTGGAGCCTGTTTTAAGCTGTACAATCTCTTCTTCAACCTGCACACTGGTTTCTCTTGCCCTTTTACCTCATATCCTTGTGATTGTTGCATATATATCTCTTCCTCCAAATCCCCATGGAGAAAGACTATCTTTACATATAACTGCTCAAGATGAAAATATTCAACTTCTACTAGACCTAAAATATTTCTGATTGAAGTCATTTTAGTAATAGGAGAAAATATCTCATCAAAGTCTATACCCTTTTTTTGTGCAAACCCCTTCACCACAAGTCTATCTTTATACCTTTTTCTACCTCCATCTTCTTCCTTCAACCTGTAAATCCATTTATTGTGCAATTTTATTTTACCTATAGGCAACCTGAATAAGTCCTAACTCTGGTTATGTGTTAAGTAGTCCATCTCTTCTTTCATGGCTTGCTCCCACTTCAAACTGGTTTCTACCTGCATTGCTTCTTCATAACCTTCTAGTTCACCAGAATAAGTCAACAATACATAATATAATGAGGGAGTGTATCGTTCAGGGTGTCTACTTATCCTGGTAGATCTTCTAAAATTACTTTAAGATGTCTGAGGTGCTTGTTGTTTTTGTGGTTATTGTTGTTGTTCTAACTGTTGATCATTATGATTTTTAGGCACCTTCACTTTTTCTGTGATCTCATCAAGCACTGTGTATTCTTTGTTTTCTTTTTCCTATTTCTTTTCCTGCATCTGATTCTTATACAAAACCTTTTCATTGAATATGACATCTCTGCTCCTAATGATTTTGTGTTTTTCATAATCATAAAAGTGATCACCAAAATCATTAACACCATATTCAATAAAGGTACATTTCTTTGATTTTGCCTCAAGCTTTGTTCTATTTTCTTTATTAATGTGGACAAAGGATTCACAACCAAAAGTATTTAAAACTGAGTAGTTTACCCTTTTACATGTCCATGCCTCCTTTGGAATACCACCATCCAAGGAACTTGAAGGCCCTCTATTTATTAGATAAACAACAGTATCTATAGCATCTGCCCAAAACTTTAAAGGAAATCTTGCATGCAATCTCATGCACCTTGCACGCTCCATGACTGTCACGTTCATCCTTTCTAACACACCATTTTCTTATGGTGTTCCTTGAGTTGTCTTCTCTCTGTGAATTCCATTCTCTGAAAAATACTTATGAAACTCTTTGCTGCAATATTCACCTCCATTGTTTGATCTGAGACACTCCAACCTTTTTCCTATCTCATTTTCAACCAAAGATTTCCATTTTTTGAAAGTATCAAATACATCAGATTTATTTCGAAAACAATAAATCCAGGTTTTTATGGTTGCATCATCAATAAAAGTAACATAATAATGAGCACCACCAAGAGATGATATCTGAGCAGGTCCCCATACATCTATATACACAAGCTCTAATTTTCACTTTTCTTTTCTTTCCCAACTCTTAGGAATCTGACTCTCTTATGTTTTCCATAAACACAATTCTCACAAAATTTTAAATCAACATGCTTCAAACATGGCAACAAATTTCTTGAGTGAAGAATCTGCATCCCTTTCTCACTCATGTGCTCGAGCCTATGATGCCACAATGTTGTATCTTATCCTGTAGAGGTTAAAGAATTAACAAAATTAGAAATACCATTGCATAAATACAATGTACCAACCTTTTCTCCTTTTTCTATTACCAATGATCCTTTAGTGACCTTCCAGGTTTTATATCTAAAATTAGTTACACAACCTTCACATCACAACTGCCCTGTTGAAATCAAATTTTTCTTTAGATCTAGAACATGCCTTAGCTATTTCAACAACCATTGATTTCCATTCTGTTGTTTTATGAAAACTGTACCCATTCCAATGATTTTACAGGGTTTATCATCACCCAATCGAACTTGTCCAAAATCTTCTTGAACATAATTATGAAAATGTTTCCTATCAGGTGTGGCATGGAATGATGCCCCTGAATTTACCACCCAGACATCAATAATGTTTTCTAATGAAAGAATCAAAGCATCTTGCAACACATCACCTATCACATTTGCTTCATGATTGTTTTCTTGCTGCCCGTCTCCTTTTCCCTTCTGAGACTTGTAGTCTTTCTTCAAGTGTCCTTTCTTCCTACGTTTCTGGAACACTATAACTGATCTAGACTTGGATTTTCCTTTCCTTGACTTACTGCAATATCCTCAGCTCTTTCCTCTTTCCATTTTTCTTCCCCTAGTCTCTGCAGTCAAAGCATTACCTAATGTTTCACTAGAGCTTTTCCATCGCATTTCCTCGCTAAGGATTGCACCGACAACATCATCAAACTTTAAAGTACTAGATCCAGAGACAGTTACTAATGGCCATAACTAAACCGTTCCAACTTTCTGGCAATGAACGTAGAAATAACAGAGCCCTAACTTCATCATCAAAAGTTACCCCTGCAGAAATTAACTGACTGGTAATTATATTAAATTCATTTAAATAATTAGCAATAGATCCACCTTCTGACATCGTCATATTAAATAAACGCTTTATAATAAATACCTTATTTGAGGCCGAGGGCTTTTCATATAATTTGGCCAATGCCGGAATTAAACCCTCTATTGTTGTTTCCTTTGAAATATTAATGGCTACCGACACCGCAAGGCATAGCCGTATTGTTCCAAGTGCCTTTCTGTCGAGAATAACTCATTCAATGTCTGTTATACTTGTCGACTTATTTGTCTTTATGGTCAATGGTAGGTATAGATATTTTTGATACAAATAATCTTCCATCTGCGTCTTCCATAGCTGGTAGTTTTGGCTATTAATTTTTTCAACCCTAAACTTACCATCTTCCGCCATTTCTCCCACTCAAACCAAGAACCCTTCTCTCTTGCGAGTTTATTAGCCAAATAGACCTTTGGCTCTGATACCAGTTGTTAGAAAATTATATATTATGGAGAAATGGAACACATAAAATATATTGCAAAAATATAAACATAGAAAGCACATAAAACAAGAGAGACACATATATACGTGGTTCACCCAATTTGGGCTACGTCCACAGAGAAACATCTGGTCTTTCATTTTACATTATCTAACAAAATGAAGAGATACAACCTACAATAGATCCGCAGTAATTCCCTCTTCACTCTCACACAATATCCTCTCTCTTTCTTGCTCAGAACATAGATCTACATAGACACAATACAATTCCTTCATATATAGCGAGGGGTTTCCTTCTAGGGCAAAAAACCCTAAATTAAACATAACTTTAGTCTTCTACCTTCAGATATCCGCCTAAATGAACAACCCAGATTGACTACAAAATTACAACATTTTACAAGGAAATTTTACATCTATTTTTAGCTTCAGGGGTGCTGCCCCCCCAGACCCCTCTTGCAACGTACATTTTACGGGCGGCATTGCCACCACATTACAAACTAGGGTCCAATTCATTGATACCTCTAAATAAATAGGATAATCAGGCTCCACACCAAACACATGGTTTTATGAATGAAGTGGGCAAGTATCCCTAGAGGATCTATTATTTTAGTAGCATGTGAATATGATTTTGATATTATGTGTTTATAACTATTCACATGTTTATGCTATGAACACGAAATGTTGAAGGATACATCACTAGAAGGAAAGAAGTGTGATCTGTGGTGTGTTGGGTCACACATGGATAGTGGAAGGAACCATAAACTTGGGATTTAGGTTGTGGATGCACACAGTAAGGCGTGCGAAGGACACTAGAGGAAAGGTTGCCTGGTAGAGACAGTGTGGTCTCTAGATGTGCAATACTATTGTTGTGTACATGTTATACATTTTCTGTTGTGTGCATGGTGTATTGTGCCATATGTATTGTGTACATGTTGTATTGTAACATGTGTATTCATGGTGTTGCATCATGTGTGTATGTGAAAGTGTTGTGTTGTACGTCATGTGTATGTGTATGTTTTGTATAATGGGTTGGGATAGGCATGTATGGGGCTGTCCAGATTCTGTTGTTGCTAATATTGAGGGTGGAGAGAATTTACACTCTGGATTCCCTTGTTGTTGATATTGAGGGTAGAGATGTGATAGTCTCAAGATTCCCATGTTGTTGATATTCAAGGTAGAGGAAGTATAATATTGGGATTCACTTGTTGTTGATATTAAGGGTGGAGATAGTGTAGTCTCAGGATTCCCTTGTTGCTAATATTGACGGTAGAGGCAGTATAGTGACGAGATTCCCTTCTTCTTGATATTAACGGTAGAGATGGTAGAGTCTTTGGATTCCCTTATTTCTGATATTGATGGTAGAGACTGTGTAGTCTCGGGATCCCGTTGTTGCTGATATTGATGGTAGAGATGGTATAGTCTCGAGATTCCTTTGTTGCTGATATTGAGGGTGGAGATGGTATAGTATCTAGATTCCCTTGTTGCTAATATTGAGTGAAGAGACGGTATAGTCTTGGGATTCCCTTATTGTTAATATTGAGGGTGTAGATACTATAGTCTTTGGATTCCCTTGTTGCTTTGGGCAACTATTCCTATGTATGGAAGAGAAGAGAAGATAAGAGAAGGCATTGGGTGCTTGATGGGTTTTGCAATCGATCTAGTGTGTGTACGTGGTCAAAGAGAAGAGAAGGAACTAGGTGCTTCCTAGGTTTGGAAACTGATCCAGTTTGTGTACGGAAGGAAAAAATAACAAAGGCATAAGAAAGAACAATTTGAAGACAAGTATTAGTATTTTATTCAATTCTTAATTTAAAATTATGAACATAGTCTAATATTTTTATTTATGATGGTTGAGTTTTGAGCTAATTAGATGTGATGTTTTTATACATGATAATTTTATCAAGGAGCTAATTTGACTTGTTGTGATAGGACTTAAATAGAATTGCAAGTGTCACCTTATTAATGAGCTATCAATGAGGTATGACTTGAATTAATTATAATTCCTTTTGGTGAGTTTAATGGAAATTATTTGCTTGATATAGGAAAGCATGGAAATTGCCTGGTTTGGGTGGTTGGAGCTAGTGGCAAGAGAGTTAGCAACAAAAAGCAAAAGGACTTGAAACATGCAATAGTAATTTGGTAAAGGAGTTCAAGAGAAAATCCATTGTGGGACACTGGTACCCAATAATGTCCATTGATTTCCATAAGCATGCTATGACTGGTATGATGGTTTTGAGGTAGGGGTATGCCTTGGTTTTGAAACCTTCTGATGTGAGGAAATTTTGCCAAGGAATGTATCACTCGAGGGACTGGGAAGAAGAGAAGGGAATGTATGAACTTGGAAGGTGAGTGACTACATAGAAGAGGGTGACTAGATTGCTCGAGGGATTGGGAAGCAGAGAAGGGAAGGTCGGGGAATAAATTTGTTTTGGTCAATAACGTTACTGGGTGGAATAAAAAACACATTGGAAGTGTTCCCAAGAATAATGAGTCAATAGTCGTTCACTAAGAGAAAAATGAGCACAATTATTGTAGTGATAGATATTGGAGGCGGGCTTTGATTTTAGTAGTGGATTCTAGACTTCCTAGGAAGGAGGTCGGTACTACTTTTGAGGGTGGAGGTGTGAGCCTCTGGATTCCATTGTTGCTAATGTAGGCATCATATCCTTTTATTTGTTGGTTGAAGCACATGTGCATAGGTATATATGTGTATATTTTTGTAAATATTGTATCGAGTTGTGGTTATAAAGCTCCATAAGTTGTATGTTTATTTGTTGGTTGAATAAAATGTGCATAGGTATATATGTGTATATCATTGTAAATATTATATCGAGTTTCATTTATAAATCTACATAAGAAGTATGTCTTGTCATAAGAGTCATAAGAATACTGAGGATGGTGTTCCCCTAAGGGGGAGGGGTTTGTAACATCCCTAGGTTAAGTTTCCATGTAAATAATGTATGGATGTTATAAAGGAAAAAAATATAACCAAGGTCATGGGACACATATTCTAAGTTGAATGATGGGAAAAACATTACATTGGGAGTCACATGTGGTTAATTACTTATCGACTATGGAAAAGGAAAAGGGTAATAAATGGAAATTCATTCAAGAAATAAAGGAAAATAAGAGAAATTGAAGATGAAGAGACGAAAATATGCATTCGAAGGAAATTTAAGAAAAAGGAAAATAAAATAAAATAAAAAGGGATAAAACATTGTAGCATTCTTATTTGGACAAGAGAGGAAAAATAGAGAGGGAACTTGGACATAAGGAAGACACAAACAAGTAAGGAGGAACAAGCAAGGAGAAGCAAGGGAGAGAGAGAGCACTTAGACATAAGGAAGACACAAGCAAGCAAGGGAGTGCAAGAAGAAGTTTGGAAAATAGTAAGCAAGGGAAAAAATCAAGTAAAGGAAGAGAAGACAACAAGGGGATTTTATAGGTAATAGGTTGCATGTTTGACTATCTTGCCGGCATGTGAATGCATGGTTTATTCATTGGTTTATTGGTTATGTTTGTTGTCATTTCCATGGGATTTTCCTAGATTGATAGTGATGTAAAAACTTTCCTTCACCATTTCTTGGATAGCCATGGTATAGTGGGCTTTCATTTTAGTCGAGCTTTGGATTGTTAGTGGATTTGAATCCAGTTGAGGTGGTCTCAGAAAAATCCCAAGGGTTGAGGGTGGAGATGGTTTTTTCCGGGAAGCTCTTGGCAGGTAGGTGGAGACAAGAAAATTCCTCTAGGTATGGTGAAGAAATCCTTAGGCATCTAAGCTTGTATTGGTTTCAGTGATTTATGGACCGGTTTAGGTGAAATTACTATGGCTTGAGGGTGGATGTGATTTAACCTCTAGATTCCCTGTTTGGTATGTTTGGTTTATCCCATGTTATCCCACATTCATGCTTGGAATATGGCATGAGGGTGATTGGCTGAAAGAAAGAATTGGTTCAACCCAATATATGGTTGGGTGGTACGTGGAAGTCCCCGACTTGGTTAGCACTATACATATGTTATTATGTGTAATTCTTTATTGAGATCAATGAGCACAAATATTGGTTATTGTTTTGATTTTATGATTAGTTTGTCATGGCTTCATTCCGGTTAAAGTTTGGTTACGGGCATGTATATCTCTTATTATATGATGTGCTCTTATATTTGATGGTGTTCATGGTTTTAAAACTTATTGAATAGTTTATATGAATGCATGAGCTAATATATGTTAGTTATAGCTAGTATGAGAGGGTTGTAATACTTCTTGATGTTTCTCTGATGAAACTAATGAAACAATGAACATATATGCATTCATGACCTATAGGTACTATGTTTACAAAGTGTTTGCATAAATTATTATCATGTACTTGACAAGCTTTAGGAGGAATAGATCCAAGAACAGATAATGAAGACTCCTACAAGTGGTCAAGAGAACTCTGGAAATTTCTAAGTAGATATGGGAAGTTGGCCTATAGGCTAGCCCTAAAAATATGGAACAAGGCTTGTGGCCACACTCTCTTAACTAGGAAGAATTGGTTGTAGCCGCATGGAGGATGGATTGTGTGTGCGGAAGGAGCCTTCTGGCCACATGGACTAACGTTCATGTGTGCACTAGGCTATAAGCAAGGTAAAAAAGGTCACCAGTGAAAAGGAAAAGGTCAAGGAAAAGGTCACCAGTGAAATTAGACTGCTAAGGGAGTGATCAGGTGTTCCTGAATGTTCCAGTAAATTTTGGACAAGTTGGACAATAAGACACCATTTCAATAACTAGTTCTTGGAAGTTGGGTCATGCATAGTAACTCTTGTTTACCCTGGTGATCTTGTAAAAATGGGTAAATCTCGGGCGGGGTGTTACAATAGGCCAAAATGTGCAAAGGATGCATATAGTGACATTGCACATTTTGAAGCACGTTTTCATAGATCTACCTATGTCACTAGCATGGGATCAATATCACTACTTTTTTGGTAGGCAATGAGAACATCCTTGTGAAAATAGAAAAGGTTCTGGGTATTTAAGATTTTTTTTAAGTATTATGTACAAACTAATTGAAAATTGCATATAATGTACATTTATTTTAAACTAATGATGATATTATTTTGCAAGAAATGATACATTTTATAAGCACTTGAATGGCTTGGCTTTGGATATCTTTGGGCCACCATATGTTTATGTTGGAATGCCCAAATTTCCAAGTTAAAATGAGTGAATTAGCAAGTTGTTTTGCCAGTTTGGTGAAAGTTCCTTTAACAAGTTTATAGTCACCTCAAAAGAATGCAAATATTTAAAATATCAGTAGGACCATTATAGGTTCATCTTTAAAAAAAAACCCTAAGTATGATCGTCCGCCAATGATTATAGAGAGGGAGTGGAAGGCCCTCCTGGATGATGCAAAGGAGAAGCGATATCAAAAATGAGGAAAGACACCACCCAACTCAGGTAGGTATGTGACACTTCTAATAATGGAATTATGATACTTTATCCTCATTGAAACATATAATTATGTACTTGAAACTTTTCAGTATGGGCTCCCAGATACATCCAAAGCCACAAAGGTCAGAATCTAAAAAAATGGGCAGCGTAAAAGTTGGCCCAGGTAGTTACTCCACACTGGTCACAGGATTTGTAAGTATAAAAAAATCAATTGCATCCTAATAATAAACCGTTAAATTTTTTAATTTAATTGTAAGAAAAGAACAAAAATCATGTTTTTATGCAAAATTGTAGGGGTTAGAGGTCAACAAATCTCCAACAAGGGAATACCTAGAGCTTTCTTATAACCACAACTATCAAGTTGTGGTTGAACGCAGAAGAAGCTTGGGGAAAACACATTATTTCGGCACTCATTTTGACACATAGGTAAATAAAATAAACGAAGAATATTTATAATTTTTTACTTGTACAATATATTGATTATTATATTTGGGCATAAAGTAATGTGTTTGCTTGTTTTAAGTAGGAAAAAAACAAAGAGACACATCCTAGTGTCAATAGAGTGGTACCCAATGAAGGTGGTATGTAGCTTAGTAATGGACATATTTCATGTGTTATGAAAAATGTAGTATGTATTGTAATTACAAATATTTAATTTCAAATGGTGTATTAATTATAACCTTTCTTGTTTCAACTCTAGAGAATATACAGGATGAGGCTACAAAAGAAGAGGAACACATGGACGCTTACTCTACTTTCCTCTGCTACTGAAGTAGGTAAAGAACACTCTTATGCTCTTTTTATTCCTGAAACACTTGTAATAATAATAACAAAAAATATCAATTTAAAATTTCTTTCTTGTTGCAATCGATGATTCATCCCTCTTACATCACCCTTGACAATGTCGTGAGTAAATGACCAGGTCGTTGTTATACAACAAATTGACCTCCTCATCAACTCAGTGTTGGGTGTGGAGCATGATTATTTAGAGGTCTTTGTTTTAGCTGGATTTATAACCCAGGAAAATTGTACACCCCCCACATGGGGGGGACTTTCCCCCCCATTGGAGTCCGGGGGCCAATGGTCCCCTGGTGGGGGTTTCAGGGGCAATGCCCCCAAAGCTAAAAATAGATGTAAAATTGCCTTGTAAAGGTATAGTAATTTCTACTCAATCTGGGTTGTTCATTAGGGAGATGATATGACGGTAGAATTTATATTTAGTTTAGGGTTTTTTTTCTCTAGAAGGCAACCCCTCTCTTTTTATGAGGGCATTGTATTGAGGCTGTGATATAAAGGTGTATTCTCAGAGCAAGAAACAAAGAGGTGAGACTGTGAGAGAAAATAGAGAATATTATAGCGGATCTGCTGCAGGTTGTGTCTCTTCATTTTTGCTGGATAATAGAAAGGAAGGACTGGCTGTTCGGGGTGGATGTAGCCTAAATTGGGTGAACCACGTTTATCTATGTCTCTCTGGTTTTATGTGTTTGTGTTTTTTTGCATATTATATGTCTTGCATTTCCCTGTCACAAGTAATATTTTTCTAACACTCAGAGGGGAAAGACATGATGGCTAAAGAAAAGACCACAATCACAGGCCTTGTTTCCACACTAATGGGGAAAGACATGATGGCTAAAGAAAAGACCACAATCACAAGCCTTGTTTCCACACTAATGCTGGCTATGCACTGACAACTTGCTTTATAAAGCTTGTTTGCAAGCCTAACGGTGTGTTAGTGACCCTACTAACTCAAGTTTCTATTATGGGAATGATGTTAGTGAAACTTGGTGAAGTTCTAAGGGTCAAAGGAATGAATTGACTCATAAATATCTAGATATTTGTTCCTAAAATTACTCAAGAAAAGCAAGGAAACATCCAAAATTGACCTATTTGGAGGATTTCTAATCTGAAAGAAGGAGGCAAAGGGGAAAGAGCTGAAAAGCATGGAAACTTCATTACTTTTGCCCTAGGGCACTCAAGGAGGAACTTGGCAACCCTAACTCAATTGCTACATAAGCAAAGTTAGGGCTATGGTGATAGAGGTCAAAGCATTTGAAAGGATAGCATGCTTGACTATTGAGCATTGTCTCTATCATGTGGAATGAGTCGATCTTGCGGACAAGATAGACCTTCCTAGAATCTAATGAAGACCTAATGACAAACAAACCAACCAGACACTGTCTTTCTCTAAATGCGCTTTATAAATAATGGAAAACAAATGTGTTTAAGGCCTACCTCATGTCCAACGCAAGTTTGGGGATGCCTTTGCTCCTTTGATCCAAGTAAGTTCTTTTGCGCAAACCTTCAAACACAAACAAGGCAAACGATTAAATAGCACCTGAATAACCAGTATTATAAAACATATTTAACATGAAAGTCAAGG
>APFE031198228.1:0-15422 GCA_000404065.3 Pinus taeda
TGTTATCACCTAGAACTGCAGTGATATGAACATAATGTTGTCCATAAAATTTTTGTTGTTCAAAAAATAGGTGTCTAATGGTTATTGCCCTATGTTTGTCACTTAGGGATCGTGTTTTATAAAGATATTCATATGAATCATGTTCAAAAGCCGTTAGCTATCCTCCATCATGATTATATAAGATATGTCTTGTCTTATATACGTCACTGGTCCTTTTCACGTTTTCGCAGCGCAATTTTATTGGTTGATTTTGCAGCGCAATGATGTTTTAGTCCTTTCACAGCGTGTCAGTAACCAGCCATTTCGTAGCACATTTTGTTAACTTATAACTGTCTGCGCTACGAAATCGCGGATTCGGGGATTTAAACAGCACTGATTCTTAGAATGTCATGTCTGGGGGATGAGTCGGTATGTCCATCCGTTTATTGTCAGAATGGCGTCCTTTCAAGCAAGTATAAGCCATCGTTCCACCAATAGGTCCATAACCACGCACATGAAATCATTTAAATGGTCTGTAATGCTGGTAAGTGTTATGATATTTTTTAATATTGCATAAATTGGTTCGTTTGCATGATAAGACTAATAAGTTGCGGAGGAGCCCGAGTTCATTCTTTAAAGGAACCCGATTGCAAGCGAGCCTACTTACCAAAATTTGAATTTGCCAATTGAGTTGAAGCTGCTGTTGTTTCTTTGTGCGAAAAACTTCAAGCTATTTCTCTGTGCGAAAAACTTCAAAGCGAAATGGAGAAGAAGGGGCATCGGTCTGGAAGATGTCAAAGAACAGAACCTATGGGGTTGGACCTAGCATTGATAGATGAAGGTGTGAGACAAGCTTTTCAGAATGCTGGTTGTTGGACATTTTGTGAGAAGCTACAGGGAGGACATACTGAGGTAACAAAAGCATTTGCTTTAAATTTTACAGGGTTAAGCTCTAAAGTGTCCATGTTAGAATTCCCAGTATCTTCAGAGGTTATTGCTAGGGTGACTGAAATTCCGAGAGGAGGGTAGGAGTGGTTCAAAAATTTCAAATTTGATATGAACCCCTGCAAGGAGTTCCTGAAGGAGCCTTATTTAAATGAAGACCTTACAAAGGCTGTGCCGAGACATTATGTAAAAGAACACTATGCACTTCTCCTCACATGCATTCAAAAATATTTAACATGTGAAGGGAGATATACTAAAGTTTACTCCTATCATTTTAAGCCGTTACTACATTTTACAGGCAAAGCATCCATAGATATCCCATTTTACCTGTTTCGTAGCCTCAGTAAAATGTGTGATAAAATTCAGCTGAAGAAGGAGAACTGGGAAACATCTCTTTTTCATCATGGTTTGGTAAAATTGCTAGTGTTGGATAGTCTGTAGAAAATTGGTCGGGATTGGGATTCTTTTATTTTTATGTCTGGTTTTTAGAGTAAGATAGGCCTCACTCCATTGCCTATTAAAGAAAGAGAAAAGTCAGTTGAAGAACCTACCCTTGCTGAGCTCAGAAAGGAGATAAAAGACAAAAAGAAGATCAAGCAGCACAAGAAAGAGGCACCTAAGCCAAGTAGAGCTGAACAGGTATCAAGGGTAAAAACCATAAGTCAATCAAGCAGGGAGAAGGGCAAATCAGTAGCTACTGAAGAAAGCCCAATATCAAAGGCTAGTTTAAATGATCTGCTTGAGGCTATTGATTTTGAACAAGCTAAATCAGTGCATATGGAGCCAATGCACATTGACCTGACTCAATCATCACCAGAGAGCTCCAAAAAATCAAAAGCCTCGAAAAGGTTAAGGTTTGAGGAACCTGGTAAAGAATTTGTGTTCAAACCACAGAGGCCAGTCACAAGGAAGCAAATCAAAGAAGCTGAGAAAATGCATGGGAAAGAGGTAGCTGTAAAGGTGCCTAGAACAGAAGTAATCGAACAACTGCCTAAAATAGAGGAGGCAGAGGAAATGAAGAAAAAACCCTATACCAGAAGGCAAGCAAGAGAAATGAAGAAACAGCTGCCCAGAATAGAAAAAGCAAAAGAAATCAAGAAGAAAGATTTGAATAAAAAGGTCCCCATTTCTCAAGAAGCAAAGACTACATCTTCTAAAGACCAGTGGGAGGCAACCGAAAAAGAAGTGGCTGAGATGGAGAGGGTCGTAGCTGAAATCGCAGCCATGGAAAAGGAGGTTGCAAAACTAAAGGCACAGCTAAATAGATTAGCTGCCAAATGAAATTGCAGATTTTAAAAGTCAGGTGCTGCTCCAGAGTTTTGCTTTATTTTATTTAAGTTCACTGTTTTTAAGGCATGTAAGCACGACATATAAAATCAAGGTAAATTAGGAGTTTTGAAACTAGTGGCCAAGCTGTTACAGTCACAGAGAATATTGATACATTCATTAAAGACTGTGTTTTTGAAGAAACAGCAGTTTCGTAGCGCGCTACGAAACTACTGTAGGTGCTACTTTTTGAAGAAATTAAACAGTTTTATGATGAGGTCATCAGATTTAGAAGAAAAGGCCTAATGGACATCAAGGAGACCACATAAGACTATCAGGGCCGTTTTGATAAGGACAAGTGTGCATTCTTCATAAAGGTAAAATATTTTGTCTTAAACCATTACTTTAATAAAGGTGCTTTATTACCGGTGGTTAAGGTTTGGCTAAAGATGCATACGAGGATTTGGGCTTGTACACATGTTCAATAAACAAGACTTCCAGCATATCAGGAAATATGGATGATGCTCATCAATTATGGAGTATTTAAGAGCTGGGAACATATTTCTTAACCTTCGAAGGATGGTGGGAAACATGGACCGAAAAAACAGCGGTTGGTTCTTATAATAAATAAACCATCAGCACATTCAGCATCCAAGGCTAATCCAGTTTCTTGCATCCTTATCTCAGCTATCATGGCCAGAATTAAAGGAGACAGTTGTTGAAGATTTAGAAAGGAATCATGATATGAGGAGAATAAAATTAGAATTTAAGTTTGATTAAAACTCTTTTGTAATTACAGTTCAATGCTTAGTAGATTTAATGAGTCTGTTAAGATAGATAAGGATAGTTAATGTCAGTCATCGAGCTCCCCTCATTCTGGAGGAGGAAGCTCAAAGTAGTTAAGAATGTTTTCCTATATATAGAGGAAACTCTGATGTAATGAGGGTTGGATGTTTATGCAAAAAACAGAGTCTATATTGGCCAGTGTATAAAGCTTTTTACAGTAATATAAAGACTACTTTTTCTTCTCAAGATTCATACTTTGTTAAAAGGCTCAAGATGTTTGTGGTTTTGTCTTACCAAATGTAAGTTTTACAGCTCTATAGATATACAATCACACTAAATTCACCTAGTGCTCAGACTTCCTGTGTATATTTATGAGTTGAGGTTCTTTTCTTTTACAGCTTTATAGGTATACAATCACTCTGAATTCACCTAGTGCTCAGACTTCCTGTGTATACTTATGAGTTGAGATTCTTTAAAATGTTTTGAGCATTTAAACATTACATGCCTTGACTTCTATGAATGAGTAGTTAATAGTCTACTGAAATAGTGTTTGACTCCATGAGCCCAATGGAAGAAATGTTATGTTGTATGTCCAACCATCATGTTTATGAAAGTTCTCATTACAAGAGTTAGCCCTCTTAGTGCTTAAAGATAAATCAATAATTTATTTTGAGAGAGCCCTCTCAAGTTAGGGAGGCTAATCCTTAGCCAAGAGTCTGGTTTGAAATAGTTACATAGAGTCTAATTGATTAGCAGCCATCAGTACATGATTTTGTGATAACATTTTGGTGCGTCTGCCGGGAGTCTGAAGATTACTCATTCCCAAAATTATGAGGTTGAATTTCTGAAGGTAGCAGGAGTTCAAAGTGATTTTCGAGGCTGCATTCTACCTTGGTGACTCCATTGATTCTTAAAGTTTAAAAGGTGGCTTCGAGAGGAAGATATACAAGGAGTAATCCTGACCCAAATCTACCTAGTCCTGTGGAGAATCCTAATATCATCTCAAGGAGTAAACAAAGATTTTCTGATATACTAGGTACTTCAAGCGTTTCAAAGTCCTTATTTCCTGAGTTTTCTAGAAGTCCTGAAAATAAAATTGTAGATGATAAAGTTCAAGAGGTTTTATTGAGGTCTGAAGATGAAGAGGAATTGATTGGTATCATTTTGGATTTACAAAAGAGAGGTATTGATACTTCATCTTTAGTATCACAGAGAGATAAAGAAGAGTTTTGGGAAATTGTTACTTCTGAATTGTTATTAGAGAAAGAGGACTTGGAACAGCTCAAGGAGCTTGACCCTTTTGAAGTTTTGCTTAAGTCTAAAACTGGTTTACCTCTCCCAAATTGGAGCTCTTTTGTTAGTGGTTTACAAAGTCCAAATAGTCCTTTTCGTACTCACACTTTGTCTTCAACCTCTGCTAGTCCACATAGCCCTCAGACAGCATCTTATACTAGTTCTGGTCCTTCTGGTCATACAATACCTATTGTCACAGTTCCTCCATTCATTATGGTTGTACCTGCTAGGTATGCTCCTCTAGCTCTCCCTCAGGTTTTACATGATCTCCCTAGCAAATATGCTGCTAGAATTCCAACATGGGGAGGAGATGAGAACATTACAGCTGAAGAACATGTGGATAGATTCAATGATTTTGTTGACAGGGAAGAAGTTGATGATGAAGATGTAAAATTAAGACTATTTGCTCAGAATTTTATTGGGGAAGTACGAAAATGGTTCAAAGCCCTAGGGGCTGGTAGCATTCATAGTTGGGCTGAGTTTGAAGATAGTTTTCTCAGGAAATGGGGAAATAGAACTAATCCTGTTCAAGCCCTCACTGAATATAATAGTTTAAGAAGAGCTCCAGATGAGACTGTTCAAAACTTTTCTAAGAGGTTTAATAAAATATACAATTCTATTCCAGCACATTTGAAACCTCTTGGAGCGTTGGCACAGTTAAGATATGTTGAGTCTTTTGAATCAGATTTTTCTCTTTTACTCAGAGAAAGAGAGTCTGCTACTTTGGCTGAAATGCAAAATGATGCAATCAAGGTAGAGGTGAATATAACTGCTGCTAAAAAGTCCAAGATGGCAAAGGCTAAGGTAAAGGAGGAGGAGAAGCCTTCTACCTCTGCTCAAGAAGATAAATTTGAAACCATCATAAAAACTATGGAGAAATTGATGGATCAATTAGCACTTGGGAATACTGCTGCTCCCCAAGCACAGCAAGAGCCTCGGTTCAGGAATCCTCAATTTAGAAGGCCTCAAAATCAGCAAAGGCCAAGAGACAATAGAAATCAACAAGCAGATCCCCCAGTGAGACCTCCTTTTCAACAAAACATGGTAGATGAAGAAGATGGACCTGAAGAACCTGAAGAATCTATTCATTGTCTTGATGAAGAAGATTCAGAAATTTTCTTAACAAAGGAGGAACATGATGAGTCCAGCGAATTAAAAGCCGAGGAGGAACCCTCAGATTTCTTAAAGGGTTATCAGCATGCCATATTTGAGATTCAAAAGCAGTACAATCTCAGAAATAGAGATGTCCCTATTACAACAAATAAAGCTCAGCCCAAGAAGAATGTTTCAAAAGCAGCTGAAGATAAGAAGGAAAAGTCAAAACAGATTGATGATAAAGGTGATTCCCCTCCTGAAAGAAAAGATAATCAAATCCCTGCTCCTCCTAAGGAAATTGAAAGGTCTACTTCTGTCTTTAATATAGAAAATGAGATAGCTAAAATTAAAATATCAGTCCCATTCAATGAAATACTGAAAGTAGACAAATATAGAAGTAAGATTGTGGAAATGCTTAGTTCTCCATCAGGAGGGGCTAATATTTTAAATGTTCAAGAGGATAATCCTATCATATGTTTAGGTCCAAGACTTGAGGATGAGCAAAATGATGAGTTTCCTCCTTTTTATATAAGCATTAACATACATGAGATGACTCTTCATAATGCTATGCTGGATTCAGGGGCATCCCATAACCTCATGCCTAAAGTAATTATGGAAAGATTGGGATTAGAAATAACTAGACAATACAAGGATTTATTTTCTTTTGATTCAAAGAGAGTTCATTGTATTGGGCTGATAAAGGATGTGGTTGTGACACTCACACAAATCCCAGCAAAGACAATTGTCATGGACATTGTTGTCGCAGATGTTCCACCTAAATTTGGGATGCTACTTTCAAGGTCATGGGCAGCAAAAATCAAGGGTACCTTACAAATGGATCTGACATATGCTACTATTCCAGTTTTTGGTGAACAAAGAAGGTTGTATCGAGAAACAAGAATGGCATATATGGTAAGTAGCAAGGACAAGCCACAGAATTTCCCTATTTATTCTTGTGATACAGGCCTTGGATCAGCTATTATCTTTAATGAATCAGTAGAAAAAGAGTCACAAGAAGAATATGCAGAAAATCAGTGTCCGAGGGAGCAGCAAAGCAATGAAAGAGACATCATGGGTTGCTGGTCTTTATACTTTGATGGTGCAGCAGGAAAAGAAGGTGCAGGAGCTGGGATTTAGATCATGAGTCCAACCGAGGAAAGTAAGTTTCTGTCATACAAACTTAATTTTGATTGTACCAATAACATGGCCGAGTATGAGTCTCTGGTGTTAGGCTTAGAAACCTTGATAGAGTTGAAGGCAAAAAACATTGATGTTTATGGAGATTCTGAACTAATCATAAAGCAAGTTCAAGGTGCCTATCAAACAAAGGATGCAAGGATGAGAGCCTACAGAAATTTGGTGTTGGAATTGTTGGAAAAGTTTCAATCATATACCTTCAGTATAAAAACTAGAGATCAAAATTCTGTTGTAGATTCTCTTGCTGTAGCAGCCAGTCTGTTTGTTATTCCTAAACAAGATTCTGACAGCTATGAAGTGAAGGTCCGCCATAGGCCAGTCATCCCAGATAATATCCTAAACTGGCAGGTATTTGAAGATGATCAGCAGGTAAGAAATTTCCTAGAGTTGAAAGGAGAGTTTGAGCATAGTCAAATTGATCAGCAGAATATGTTAGCAGAGACAAAGGAAAAATCCGAGGTGTTGCAGTTGCAAAACAATCTAATTCCAAAGGGTCTTATTCCACTTGAGAAACTGTTGACTCAGTGATGCCTAAATTAGTCAAAATTTCAAAGTTCTTATCAACTGATATGAAGGTTAAGTATGTTGAATTGATGAGGAAGTTTATTGATGTTTTTGCTTGGAGCTATGTTGATCTAAAGCAGTATGATTCTTCAATCATACAACATACTATCCCAATTAAGCAAAATGAGAAACCTTTTAAGCAGAAATTAAGGAGAATTAATCCTCTTCTAATGCCACTAATTGAAAAGGAAGTGAAGAAGCTCTTTGATGCAAAGATTATTGTTCCAATCAGATTTTCAAATTGGCTTGCTAATTTGGTACCAGTCAAAAAAAAGAATGGGGAGATAAGGATTTGCATAGATTTCAGGAACCTGAACAAGGCTTCACTGAAAGATAATTACCCTCTTCCTAAAATGGATTTTATTTTGCAGAATATTGTTGGTTCTCAAAGAATGTCCATGCTAGATGGTTTCTCAGGGTACAATTAGATCCTTGTCCATCCAGATGATCAGGAAAAGACAACTTTCACTACACCATGGGGCACATTTATGTATGCAAAGATGCCTTTTGGCCTCATGAATGCAGGAGTGACTTTCCAGCGAGCTATGGACATTGCTTTTGCTGAGGAAAAAGATAAATCAGTGGTGGTATATCTTGATGATATCACAGTCTTTTCAAAGAAAGAAGAGGACCATTTGAAGCACCTAGAAAGGATTTTGCTCAAGTGTAGAAGGTTTGGTATTTCTCTAAACCCAACCAAAAGTATCTTTGCTTTGACTTCTGGCAAATTGCTTGGCCATATTATTTCTGAAGAGGGAATTAGGATTGATCCTAATAGAGTTAGTGCCATTCAAAAGCTAGAATTGCCAAGGAACAAGAAAGAGGTTCAGTCTTTTCTGGGTAAAGTTAATTTTGTTAGAAGGTTCATTCCCAACTTTGCTGAAGTGGTTAAACATATTACAAAGATTCTAAAGAAAGGAGCAGATTTTAAGTGGACCGCTGAAGCAAGGAATTCATATGAAGAAATTAAAAAAGCACTCACTCAAGCACCAGTTCTTATCAGCCCTGATTTCACCAAAGAATTTCTGATCTTCACATTTGCTTCTGAAGATACAATAGCTGGAGTCTTGTTGCAAAAGGGAAGTCAAGGTACTGAGCAGCCCATTTCTTTCTTTAGCAAGACATTGGCTAATGCAGAACTGAAATATAATATCTTGGAAAAACAAGCATATGCATTGGTAAAAGCAATTAAGGATTTCATAATTTATGTGTTGCATTCTCATATTATTGCATACGTGCCAAGTGCTGTTATAAAAGATATTCTTACACAAGCTGACCCAGATGGAAAGAGAGGGAAATGGATAGCAAAGCTATTAGAGTATGACATTGAAATTAAACCCACTAAATTGGTAAAGGGTCAAGGCTTAGCAAAATTATTGGCTCAGTCAAAATTAGACTGCATGGATATCAATTTCAGCACAGAAATATCAGAGATATCTGAGAATGAAGAAGAATTGGTCCAAATCAATGAAAAGTTTTTGACATCTGAATGGTATAGAGATGTAGCATTTGTTTTGCAACACAATAGAGCCCCTGATAACATTTATAAATCTAAAGCTCGGTTCACCAAGCTGAAATCTCTTAGATACTTTGTATATGACCAGAATTTATTTTGGAAGGATGCAGGAGGGATTTTGCTGAATTGTCTCATTGAAGAAGAAGCAGATAAGGTAATTGATGAATTTCATAAGGGAGAGTATGGAGGCCATCACTATTGGAAAGCTACTGCAAACAAAGTTTTAAGAGCTGGGTACTTTTGGCCAACCATGTTCAGAGATATTTATAAAAGGATAGCTTCATGTCATGAATGCCAAGTATTTGAAGGTAAAAGAAAGCTCATGCCTATGCCATTGGTTCCTATTTATGTTGAAGCACCCTTCCAGCAGTGGGGACTAGATTTTATAGGGGAAATCCATCCTCCTTCATCAGGGCAGCATCGCTGGATTCTCGCAGCCACTGATTATTTTACAAAGTGGATAGAGGCAGTACCAACAAGGCAAGCAAATGATTCAGTGATAATTTCCTTTTTAGAAAATAACATCTTGTCAAGATTTGGTTGTCCACTCAAGCTTATCATAGAGAATGCTCAAGCTTTTAAGTCTAAAAGAATGATAAACTTTTGTCATCAGTATCATATTTCCCTTGGTCATTCCACAGCTTACTATCCACAGGGAAATGGTCTAGCTGAAAGTTCAAACAAAAGCCTTGTGAGGATTATCAAGAAACTGCTGCAAGAAAATAAAAAGGCTTGGCACTTAAAGTTGAAGTATGCCTTGTGGGCTGATCGCATTTGCACAAAAAGGTCTATTGGAACATCACCATATGAACTTGTGTATGGAGCAGAAGCTATTTTCCCAACATCTCTTGGGGTACCGGTTATGAAGCTAATTCAAGGATTAGAAGAGGAACCAAATGCCATACAGCGAAGGATTAATCACTTGATAGCTTTGTAGGAGAAAAGAAATGAAGTGTTTGAAGGCCATCAAAAAAATCAGAATCGAGTCAAGAGAGCATTTGACAAGAAGATTAAAGAGGTGACATTTCAGGTTGATGACATAGTCTTGAAGTGGGAAGCTAGAATTGAAGAAAAGGGTAAACATGGCAAATTTGAAAATTTGTGGAAGGGGCCATATCAGATTTCTGCTTTCCATGGGAACAACACCTACATTCTGCAAGAAGTTGATGGATCACCATATGCTGGAGGGCCTGTCAATGGCAGGTTCTTAAAGCATTACAATCAGTGAAAATCTACCAAGTATCTCATGAGCATTGTATATAATTGTTTTATGAATGTTTCCTGCTAAAAATAAATGACAAGCTGCACAAGAAAGCTTTAGCCTGAGGAGAAGGCCCACAAAGCTTGAAAGGAATGCTTGTCAGTTGTGGGTGAGTTTAATAAAATGGACAAAGGCACTGATTCTACGAGTTCTTAGTGTACTACAGGAGCACACTATCCCAAGTGGAGCCACTGTTATCACCTAGAACTGCAGTGATATGTACATAATGTTGTCCATAAAAATTTTTTTGTTCAAAAAATAGGTGTCTAATGGTTATTGCCTTATGTTTGTCACTTAGGGATCGTGTTTTATAAAGATATTCATATGAATCATGTTCAAAAGCCGTTAGCTATCCTCCATCATGATTATATAAGATATGTCTTGTCTTATATACGTCACTGGTCCTTTTCGCGTTTTTACAGCGCAATTTTATTGGCTGATTTTGCAGCGCAATGATGTTTTAGTCCTTTCACAGCGTGTCAATAACCAGCCATTTCGTAGCGCATTTTGTTAACTTATAATTGTCTGCGCTACGAAATCGCGGATTCAGGGATTTAAACAGCACTGATTCTTAGAATGTCATGCCTGGGGGATGAGTCGGTATGTCCGTCCGTTTATTGTCAGAATGGTGTCCTTTCAAGCAAGTATAAGCCATCATTCCACCAATAGGTCCATAACCACACACATGAAATCATTTAAATGGTTTGTAATGCTGGTAGTGTTATGATATTTGTTAATGTTGCATAAATTGGTTCGTTTGCATGATAAGACTGATAAGTTGCGGAGGAGCCCGAGTTCATTCTTTAAAGGAACCCGATTGCAAGCGAGCCTGCTTACCAAAATTTGAATTTGCCAATTGAGTTGAAGCTGCTGCTGTTTCTCTGTGCGAAAAACTTCAAGCTGTTTCTCTGTGCGAAAAACTTCAAGCTGTTTCTTTGTGCGAAAATCTTCAAAGTGAAATGGAGAAGAAGGGGCATCGGTTTGGAAGATGTCAAAGAACAGAACCTGTGGGGTTGGACTTGGCATTGAGAGATGAAGGTGTGAGACAAGCTTTTCAGAATGCTGGTTGCTGGACATTTTGTGAGAAGCTACAGGGAGGACATACTGAGGTAACAAAAGCCTTTGCTTTAAATTTTACAGGGTTAAGCTCTAAAGTGTCCATGTTAGAATTCCCAGTATCTTCAGAGGTTATTGCTAGGGTGACTGAAATTCTGAGAGGAGGGCAGGAGTAGTTCAAAAATTTCAAATTTGATATGAACCCCTGCAAGGAGTTCCTGAAGGAGCCTTATGTAAATGAATACCTTACAAAGGTTGTGCCGAGACATTATGTAAAAGAACACTATGCACTTCTCCTCACATGCATTCAAAAATATTTAACATGTGAAGGGAGATATACTAAAGTTTACTCCTATCATTTTAAGCTGTTACTACATTTTACAGGCAAAGCATCCATAGATATCCCATTTTACCTGTTTCGTAGCCTCAGCAAAATGTGTGATAAAATTCAGCTGAATAAGGAGAACTGGGAAACATCTCTTTTTCATCATGGTTTGGTAAAAGTGCTAGTGTTGGATATTCTGCAGAAAATTGGTCGAGATTGGGATTCTTTTATTTTTATGTTTGGTTTTCAGAGTAAGACAGGCCTCACTCCATTACCTGTTAAAGAAAGAGAAAAGTCAGTTGAAGAACCTACCCTTGCTGAGCTCAGAAAGGAGATAAAAGACAAAAAGAAGATCAAGCAGCACAAGAAAGAGGCACCTAAGCCAAGTAGAGCTGAACAGGTATCAAGGGTAAAAACCAGAAGTCAATCAAGCAGGGAGAAGGGCAAATCAATAGCTACTAAAGAAAGCCCAATATCAAAGGCTAGTTTAAATGATCTGCTTGAGGCTATTGATTTTGAACAAGCTAAATCAGTGCATATGGAGCCGATGCACATTGACCTGACTCAATCATCACCAGAGAGCTCCAAAAAATCAAAAGCCTCGAAAAGGTTAAGGTTTGAGGAACCTGGTAAAGAATTTGTGTTCAAACCACGGAGGCCAGTCACAAGGAAGCAAATCAAAGAAGCTGAGCAAATGCACGGGAAAGAGGTAGCTGTAAAGGTGCCTAGCATAGAAGTAATCGAACAACTGCCTAAAATAGAGGAGGTAGAGGAAATGAAGAAAAAACCCTATACCAGAAGGCAAGCAAGAGAAATGAAGAAACAACTACCCAGAATAGAAAAAGCAAAAGAAATCAAGAAGAAAGATTTGAATAAAAGGTCCCCATTTCTCAAGAAGCAAAGACTACATCTTCTAAAGACCAGTGGGAGGCAACCGAAAAAGAAGTGGCTGAGATGGAGAGGGCCGCAGCTGAAATCGCAGCCATGGAAAAGGAGGTTGCAAAACTAAAGGCACAGCTAAATAGATTAGCTGCCAAATGAAATTGCAGATTTTAAAAGTCAGGTGCTGCTCCAGAGTTTTGCTTTATTTTATTTAAGTTCACTGTTTTTAAGGCATGTAAGCACGGCATATAAAATCAAGGTAAATTAGGAGTTTTGAAACCAGTGGCCAAGCTGTTACAGTCACAGAGAATATTGATACATTCATTAAAGACTGTGTTTTTGAAGAAACAACAGTTTCGTAGCGCGCTACGAAACTGCTGTAGGTGCTACTTTTTGAAGAAATTAAACAGCTTTATGATGAGGTCATCAGATTTAGAAGAAAAGGCCTAATGGACATCAAGGGGACCACATAAGACTATCAGGGCCGTTTTGATAAGGACAAGTGTGCATTCTTCATAAAGGTAAAATATTTTGTCTTAAACCATTACTTTAATAAAGGTGCTTTATTACCGGTGGTTAAGGTTTGGCTAAAGATGCATATGAGGATTTGGGCTTGTACACATGTTCAATAAAAAAGACTTCCAGCATATCAGGAAATATGGATGATGCTCATCAATTATGGAGTATTTAAGAGCTGGGAACATATGGCTTAACCTTCGAAGGATGGTGGGAAACATGGACCGAAAAAACAGCGGTTGGTTCTTATAATAAATAAACCATCAGCACATTCAGCATCCAAGGCTAATCCAGTTTCTTGCATCCTTATCTCAGCTATCACGGCCAGAATTAAAGGAGACAGCTGTCGAAGATTTAGAAAGGAATCATGATACGAGGAGAATAAAATTAGAATTTAAGTTTGATTAGAACTCTTTTGTAATTACAGTTCAATGCTTAGTAGATTTAATGAGTCTGTTAAGATAGATAAGGATAGTTAATGTCAGTCATCGAGCTCCCCTCATGCTGGAGGAGGAAGCTCAAAGTAGTTAAGAATGTTTTCCTATATATAGAGGAAACTCTGATGTAATGAGGGTTGGATATTTATGCAAAAAACATAGTTTATATTGGCTGTTGTAAAAGACTTTTTACAGTAATAGAAAGACTACTTTTCCTTCTCAAGATTCATACTTTGTTCAAATGCTCAAGATGTATGTGGTTTTTCCTTCATGTTTTACAGCTCTATAGGTATACAATCACTTTGAATTCACCTAGTGCTCAGACTTCCTGTGTATACTTATGAGTTGAGGTTCTTTGAGAAATGTCCTTCATGTTTTACAGCTCTATAGGTATACAATCACTCTGAATTCACCTAGTGCTCAGACTTCCTGTGTATACTTATGAGTTGATGGTTCTTTGAGAAATGTTTTGAGTGTTTAAACATTACATGCCTTGACTTCCATGAATGAGTAGTTGGTAGTTTACTGAAATGGTATTTGACTCCATGAGCCCAATGGAAGAAATGTTATGTTGTGTTCCCAACCATCATGTTTATTTAAGTTCTCATTACAAGAGTTAGCCCTCTTAGTGTTTAAAGATAAATCAGTAGTTTATTTTGAGAGAGCCCTCTCAGGTTAGGGAGGCTAATCCTTAGCCAAGAGTCTGGTCTGAAATAGTTACATAGAGTCTAACTGATTAGCAGCCATCAGTACTGATTTTGTGATAACATTTTGGTTCGTCTGTCGGGAGTTTGAAGATTACTCATTCCCGAAAATATGAGACTGAACTTCTGAAGGTAGCAGGAGCTCAGAGGAATTTTTGAGGCTGCAAATCTACCTTGGCGACTCCATTGTTGAATAATTCAAAATTCATACATTCATGGTGATTCCAATGGAGTTATGAAGGACCCAAATGCTACCATTCTTATTTCAAGGTATGCATGCATAGATTTTTCAGGAATTCATGGTTTCCCAAATCATTTTCCCAAGGATGCATATTTTCTAAGGAATGGTCCAAAATTCAATGGAGAAGACTTGAGTTTAACGTTGAAGCATATATTAGATTTCTATCATTTTGCTGAGCTTCTTAGAGTTAAACATGAGGATGTTTGCATTATGTTATTCTATGATTCATTTCAAGGGAAATGTAAACAGTGGATTGAAAGCTTTCCTGCCAAATCCATTAAGTCATTTAAATACTTTTGGTATATGTTTGTGGAGGAATGGATAGATAGATCAGATGTGGTGGCAAATACTCCTTCAATTCAAAGTTTTAAACAATGGAATGAGGATCATATTATTGAAGAAATAGGTGAAAATTTTTCTTTGTCCTTGTCTTCATATCTAAAAACATTTGACTGCAAGGGAGAAGATAAGATGAAATTTTTGGATGAAGTTGCTAAGGACATTGAGAAAGACATTGAAGATTTAGAAGGTCAAATTCAGGCATATAGTTTTCATAATCATGATCATTATTTTCAAAAGCTTTCTGTGACAGAACACAAGGAAAGAATGCTGGTTCCTTTCTCTTTTACAATTGAGGAAGAGTTCACTGATGTTGAAGATCAATTTTTGCAGCTAGAAAGTTACATGAATCATCAAGCTGATCATGTATTCTGGGATCCTATAGCTGAATACATGGAAGAGTTTTACTCTCCAGTGTTTCACCTTCTCTATGAAAATCAAAAGCCATTTCAGTGGCAGTGGTCACCACAATATCATAGTGGCTCTGAACTCCGATGCAGTCAAAAAACTCAAATATCAGATAAGACAAATGATTGGCTACATTGGAAATTTCACATTGATTGAGCTAAAGGAAGTTTGAAATTGATAGGGTAGGTAGGTAGGAATATGCAAATAAGCTCAAGGTTGACTGAGCATTTTAGTTTTTAGTAGATATAGACTTCTCTCTTCTACAGTGATCATCAAGTTCAAGCCCGAGGTGAAGACCCAAGAAGCTTAAAGAGGATGCTTGTCAAATAAATTTCCATTTACAATAATGGATAAGGCACTGGACCTGCGAGTTCTTAGTGTACCACAAGGGCACACTATCCCAAGTGGAGCCACTGTTATCACTGAAAATATTTCAAAGGAAAAGGGTAAGGTAAGGGTTTTTTGGCAATCAAATGTTTGGGTGATAAAGATCTCGGGTCAAAAGCAAGTTGTTTCAAATAATTCAGCAGTTTCGTAGCGCGCTACGAAATTGCTGTAGGTGATGATATTGTCCAAAGTCACAAAGTTTGGGTGGATACTATTGGCCTTAAT
>APFE031198242.1:0-17720 GCA_000404065.3 Pinus taeda
GTTTCCCCCTCGAAGAGGCTGAATTCTAAGGTGTTCAACTATCTTTTCTATCTTTTTGTGAGTTGGTTTCATAACATTAAGCATGAAAAGAATTACACATCTCCCTCATATTGGGTTTACAAATTTCGTATCTACGCTAGATATTAGAAGAAAGATAAGAATTATTTAGGAAGCATGGCATCTGCACTAGGGATATTTACTTAGTCATTATGGCATTACCAAGGATGTCTCACTCTTTGTAGTTGCAAGCTTGAAACATGGCAGCATTGGCAAGGGTACACCTTCAACTTCTAAGTTCAAGTCTTTCAAGGATGCCCTCAAGCCAAGATCTAGCTTTCTAACACATAAAAAAATCTTACAACCTACTTTCATTGTGGACGATTTAGATGAAACCCCATATTTTTTTCTATAGTATATCATCTATAAATATAGGAAGGATTTTATGAGGTATGTAGTGATTTTCAGATTCAATCGGTTTTGGCCTTCGACAAATGTGCTTCAGAATTGGGTACATCAAACCTAGACACCGGATGCAGAGGTGTTGCTTTACTCAAAAGATTTCTTTCTGGTGAAATTTAAGAATATCCAGGATTACAAGAGGGTTTTTGATGAAAGGCCCTGGTTTTTGGGGAGGTTTGGGATTTTCTTCAAGCCCCTTCACATTCTTCATCGATATATGTTAGCTGAAGTGGGAAAACCATTGGTTGGTTCATTAAAGTATATATAAAAATACTAGAAAAGGGAATAAATATTTTCCTTGCATAAGTGTTGAAGTAGATCTTACCAAGTTGTTCCTAGATAAAGTTTATCTCCACTAGAATGGATTAACTTTTACGGAGCTATTCCATGATGAAAATATGACTTTTTTGTATAAATTGTGCCAACCACCTGGGAATGTGTAGAATGTATGCCTTTTTTCCTAGGGGCACCCTTATTCTCTAGCTTTCAAGAATAAATGACAACGCAAAACATATGGCCTACACGTTTACAAATGCCTTTCTCATACAACTTTTCCTAACCTAGGATCTAATGCATTACATTTCATCTTCAAAAGTTGACTTTGATACTTTTGAAAATGCAAAACATATGGCATACATGTCTACAATTGCCTTTCTCATAAAACTTTTCCAAATTAACAAGCCTATTGGCCTCTTTTTGCATTTTTTGGGGCAATTGCTAGTTTTATTTATTTGTTTATTTTTTAATTATGGGATTCAATTTACTTATTTGTTTTTTTTATTTATTGGTTTTATTATAAATTGTAAAGTTTTTCCTGAAATTATATTTTTTTAATTTTTGTTTTTCTTAGAATTTTGTTTTTGAATTTAATTTTATATTTTTATTTTATTTATAATTTAATTAATTTAAAAATTATTTTAATCTTTTATTTATTTTTGGTTTAATTTAATGTTGTTATAATGTCTATATTTTTATTTTTTAATTATTTTTTTTAACTTTGTTTTTTGTTATTTTGTTTCATGGTTTTAATTTAAATGTTTTGAAATATGTTTTTATTTATTTTTAATATATTTTATTTTTAATTGTTTTTGTTTGTATTAATTATCAAATTTTTTATTATTTTTTTTATTTTTTATATCTAATTCACTTGTTATTTATGTTTTTTGGCTATTAAATTTTTAAATATGTTTTCTTGCTTTTTTTTTCCTTTTTTTCATTTTTTATTTTTTAGATTTTTTTTGTGAGTATATATATATTATTTATTAATATTATAATATATATATATATATATATGATCATAGTAAAGTTGGTGTGGAGCACTACTTTAGATTTCTATGAAAGATATTTTATTTTATTTTTATGTTTATTTTTTTTTATGTCATTTTTGTCATTTTTATCTTTTAATTTTATTTTTTATTTTTTAATTATATTTTATTATTAGTTGTATTTTTTAAAACTTTTTGTATTTTTGTTTACTTTTATGGTTTTCAATCTTTTAATTTGGCTTTATTTTTTATTTTTAATTTTTATTATATTATCTACTTATTTATTATTTTGTTTTATTTTGGTTTGTATCAATCATCAACTAGCAACCTGACCTCATCATGTGTCAATTTGATAGTTGATATTAAAGTTATCATTATAATAGACAAGTTTTCCCTACAACGTATCGATTCCATGGTTGTTTTTTAAGATTTCATTGCAATAGGTCGAGTTCGCCTACACCACATGTCAATTTGATGGTTGATTTTTAAATATTTGTTGCAATGTATCAAGTTGCCTTAGTCTAAGATTTTAAAATAAGTATACTTTTAGCATTTAAAAAAGAAATTTCTCTTTGTATAGTGACTCTTGTATTCTAGTGTTCATTTTAAAGGATTTTTTAGTCATATAATTTTTTGATAATGTCATGGTTGAAATATATTGAAAACTTTAGGTTTTTTGCAGTCATGATATTTGGTTACAATTCCATGGTTGAAGAATTGTCAAAATTTTAAGGTTTTTCTAAGTCACAATATTTTATCTTTAATGTTATGGTCCAAAACAATTATAAGTATTTTATCTTTAATATCATGACTGAAAATTGTTTGAATTTTAAGGCTTTTCAGAGACATGATACTTTATCTTTAATGTCATGCTTGAAAATTGTTGCAATTTTAAGTATTTTCAGAGTCTTGATATTTTATCTTTAAATCCATTGCTAATAAATGTTGAAAATTTACCCCGAAAAAGAAAAAGAAAAAACATTATTCCAACATCAACACTTTTCGATTTCAAGGTGTTTTTTGCACCAAACAAAACGGCTTTTATTATTTTTTGCTGTTATTTTTAAAAAATATTGAAAATTTACTCTAAACCAGAGCATTGTGGGAGCTATGAGAGCTATGCTACATGACCAAGACCTAACCTTGCATTTGTGGGCATAAGCATGTAAAACAGCAATATACTTGTAGAGCCGGATTTCTCATCAAATTCTTGGTATGATTACACCGGAGGAGGCTTTCTTGAGGAGAAAGTGAGAAGTGTCTCACTTCAAAAAAAATGGAGCCTTTGTTTACTTCCATGTCTCTAAAGATTCGAGGAAGAAGCTTGAGTCGAATACGGAGTTTGGAGTTTTTTGGGTTACACTGAAACTCCACACAATTACCATGTGTACTTACCTTCCCTCGGAATGAAAGTTTTGTGGAGGGATGTAAAGGTTGATGAGGAGAAAGAGATGCAGTGCTCTCTTGAGAGGGAGCTTCAAATCCCACCAAAAGAGGCGATTTTAGCTCCAAAGTAGGAGCCTCAGGAAGTTGTGTAGAAACCAAATTTGGAGAAGCATAAAGGAGGAAGAGTGGATACATCCTATCAAGCATAACCATCCATAGGAGGTAGAAAAAGAACTAGGGAAGTTGATAGATTGGTGCAGGATGCGAGGGATAATGTGGGAGCTCCTTCAAATTTGTGTAGGCAAAGGAGGTCACCTAAGAGGTACACTAGCTTCATGGATCTAATGACTGAGCTTGTAGAGATTAAGACATCCTCCTTCGAGGAAGTAGTAGAGCAACCAATTTTGGTTGATGCAATGGTGGAAGAATATAAATCCATCATGAAGAATAGTGTTTGGGAAGTGGTGCCAAGACTGACAGATAGATCAGAAGTGGGTTCAATATGGATCTTCAAGATTAAACATGAAATATATGGAAGCATAGAGAAGTATAAGGTCGTATTTGTGGCCAAAGGATTCTCTCAAGTTGAGGGAATTGACTATGAGGAAACATTTTCTCCTGTAGCAAGGTATTCATCTATTAGATCAATTCTTGCACTAATTGCATAGATGGGGTGGAAGATCCACCAAATGGGTGTAAAAAAAACATTTATCAATGGTATTATTGAGGAGTGAGTGTACATTAAGACCCAAAAAAAAATTGAGACATTTGATCAAGATTCTCATGTGTGAAAACTCAAACGAGCATTGTACGGTCTCAAATAGGCACCCCGAACTTGGTACACCAGGATCAACAGTTATCTCACTAGTTTGGGCTTCACCACTAGTGAAGCAGATGTGAACCTCTATCATATTTAGGTAGAAGGTAAATTTCTTATCATTTTTTTATATGTTGATGATTTAATATTGATAGGTGATGAGCAGTTGATCAGTTCTTGCAAGGAGGACCTTGCAAGGGAATTTGAGATGAAGGACATGGTTCTCATGCACTATTTCCTCGGGTTGGAAGTATAACAAGGTGATGGGGAATTGTGTGTGCTTCAAGGTCAGTATTCCACCATGATATTGTATAAATTTCACATGGAGAGTTGCAAGCCCATGGAGACACCTCTAGCGACCAACTAGAGGAAGGAGGATGCCACTTCAGGTGAAGAGGTGGGTGCTACCATTTATTGGAAGCTAGTGGGTTTATTGATGTATCTTGTGAACACATGACCATATATGTGTTATGCAATCAACCATCTAAACCAAGCTAGGCCGACCAAATTGTATTGGAAGGAAGCAAAGCATGTTTTACGATACCTCAGAAGCACTATCCACTATGGATTATGGTACAGACAAATAGAGGGAGTGAAGTTGTGTGGCTTCACAGATGCAGATTTTGTAGGGAGTCCATATGACCGAAAAAGTACATTGGGTGGAATTTTCAGTGTTGGATCCATAGTGGTTTCCTAGTACAGTAGGAAGTAAAGATTTGTGGCGCTCATCTCGGCAGAAGCAGAATACATGGATGCAAGTCAAACAGCATGTGAAGCGATCTAGATGAGAAAGATACTTGTGGGTTGTTTTTTAAGATGATGGATCCAATTTTGATCTATTATGATAACCATAGTTTCATTAAGCTCTCTAAGAATATGGTATTTCAAGATCGATCCAAGCATATAGACATTCAGTATCAACATTTACGGTACTGTGCACAGAGGAAGATAATGTTGCTACAATACATTTCGACAGAGGAATAAGATGATGACATCTTGACAAAGGATTTGTTAAGAATAGATTTTGAATTCCATAGGTGCAAGCCCTAAGGGTGGTTGATAATCCCTTTCTTGTTAAGAGGGAGTATTGAGAAGTGTAGCAAGAAATTCTCAATTTAACTTTGCCTTGCTCAAACTAACAAAATTTGAATTTCCACATCAACAGACAACTTGGAGGTAGTTCACTAAGGTGGCATGGCTCTTGTCACTTAGTTAGCTCAGTAAATCCGATTTAGAGGGCTTAGAGTTTAGTTAAACATGTGCGATTGCTAATTTGTAGCAATCAAAGTTAGTTATTTCTAGTTGTATTTAGTTAAACTAGTTCTAACAGTTGATAGAACTAGTTGGAGGTCAGTTATGATGTGGGACAACAGTCTAACCTAGTGATCATTCAGTTAACTAATAAATCAGCTAAAAATAGCTAGTGTGTGCAAGGAATTCGAGTTCCTCAATTGTCGTGGAGATTCTAAGGTAGTGTAACAAGCAGTTGTAAACTAGTTTGAGTGTATCGGTGTTACATGAAGTTAGATGACTAATTCTTGGGAATTGTGCAATCAATTGGAGGAAAATTCCTAAAAAATAGGGGCTAATTCCCCAAGATTTGCGTAAGGAAATAGGGGCTCAAGAAAAGGAATAAATTGACTAAGTCTGGGTCACAGATTCTCATTGAGCAAAGAGATAGGTTATTCACTTGCAGGTTGTTCTCAGAGTGGGCAAGAAATTGTATTACATTCTCTATTCATCTTATTAATGTAAAGAGGCTTGAGGGTTTTTTTCCCAATTGGGTGTCCCTACAAAAATGTTATGCATGTGTGGTTTTTCTTATTGCATAATTGTGAATGTTGTTCTAAATTATGAATTAAATTTCGCAAATTAGTAGAGTAGAAATGTTTCTCTTGGTTTTAAATTAAACTTCTTGAGTTGTTGCAATTCTATCACCGTATTTCTACCACACTTCAACATAATATCATCATCCAACAATAGAGGTCAAAATGGCATGACAAATTCATTTAGAAAAATAAATTCAAAGTTTATGATTGGGATTTTCTCATTGATTCCAAATTCAAAGATTTCAAGGGAAAATTTACACTCATTGGTTAGGCTCCTATGAAGTAGAAGAAGTATTTGATAATGAATCAATCAAGATACTGGTGATTAATGAGGAATAAGTCTCATTTGTTATTAATAGCCACAAATTGAAGCTCTACAAGAAACTAGTCAAACGAGAAGATTTTATTTCCCTAATATTTCAACAAGCCAAGATGCAGGTTGTGGGTATTGAAAATAATACTTCTTCCCCTCTTCCATCCATAAATTTATTTTTCCAATAAAAATTAAAAATTAAAAAAGAAAAGGATAAAAACATATGTTAAAATAATAATAATAATAATAAGTTTCCCTGTGAAAATCTAGGTTCATGGCACATCCCAAACTTGAATTTTCATTAGAAAACCAAGTAATTGGCTAGTGAAAATTCCAAATAAAAAAACCATCCAATAATTTAGTTTCAAAAATTTGTAAGTAGTCTCTAATGACGACTAGGAGAATACTTGGAAAAAAAATTCAAACTCTTGTATATATATTTATTTGAAAAGGTTGTGTATATAATATACATAGAATTTGTATATATCCAAGAATCATAATTTTGTTGTGTAACAAATCATTCATTTTATAGATGGATTAATCAAAAATGATTATTCCTTTCAAATCATCAGACGAAAATAACATCATCATCCAGCAAAGACAAGAAGATCACCAAGCACTATCCTCTATGCTCGATGAAATCACTACTTTTTGTGATACCATTGGGAGCATACGATAGAATCTCAAAGCACAAAACAAGGTCTTATCAGAGAAAAAATTATCCTTTTATCAAAGAGATTGAGTAGATTAAGGAGGAAAATGAGTAATTTAACGAAGAAAATCAATATCTCCATCAGCAAAGGAAACACTCAATACCAAGAATAAAAAGCTAGGGAAAATCATCAAAGCACAAAGAGACCTGAAAAACAATATAGGCATTTCTATTCATCATCATGAAAGAGACTTGAAAGTAGTATAAATACCTCCATTCCATCAACATAAGAAGGACCTAACAACAACATAACTAGCTCCAAATTATCCTTATCATAGGGACCTAAAATATACTTTATTTTATCATTATTAGAGAAGTACATAACCATCCCCAAATCATCATTAGATGGACCTAAAACTACCCCATAACATTATTATCATAGGGACATGAACCAATGATGCCTCCATCATTAGAAGACCTATAGCTAGCTCCAAATTGTCATGAAAGAAGGATTTCTCAAAATTCAACAATGTCATCAACAAATGGAAGTAGTAAAAAGGATACATAGTTATCTACAAACGAGCTTTGATGATTTATTTTACAATGCTTGAATAGTTACGTAAAATTTTTGAATTAAAACTTTTCAATAGCGTTGGGTAATTTAATTGTTCTTAAATTACTTCATTAATTATCAACCAAGGTTCTTGTACTTGTGAGATGAATGTGCACCATATACGCTAGGATTCTTTCTATGGATTGATTGACTATAAAGATTAAATTAACCTAAGTATGAACAAATGTTTTTAATGAGATTTAGATAATAATTATGCACATGTTATTTCAATTTAAAGTTACATTAAATCCTAATTACTTAACTGACTTGAAATGCATTAATTTCTAGAATTGAAAATCTATCTTAATTGCAGAATCCAAAACCTACTTCTACTTGCATAAAAGGAAGTGCTAAATTGCAAGAAAAATTATCTAGTGCTACTTGCATAATTGAAAACACTACAATCACTATTTTTCAGAAAGGAACTTCTACACTAAATTGCAATAAGGAATTTCTATACTAATTACATAAAAAGAAATTGCATCAAAAGGACCTAATTTTTAATTCCATAAGAAAGATTAGATGGAAAACTTGAAACCCTAAAATGATTACTTGTGTGCACAGTAAAATCTAAAGAGAACTTATGTTATCATCTAAGAAATTAACTTGAGCTACGAAATCTGAAAAGAGAGTGCATATAAAAATCAAATCTTTTTGGTTTTTTTCCTTTATGAGTACTCTCAAATCAAAATAACAATTGATCAAAATATCTCTGTGATGAAATTGATTAAGTGAGTTCTGAGAGAAACTAATACGCTATAAGAAAACTAAAAATGTAAAACAAAATAAAATAATCTCACAACTCAATAGGGGGCCCTCCCGTGAGCGTAGGTCTGCTAACAATCAAAGGATCCTTTATGCATGCATTGATAATAGGGTAATTGTATTAATTTGAAATAGAGTATCACTAGTCATGGAAATAAACCATTGTAAACTTAATAATCGAGTTGTGTTTTGGGTCTCACCTTACGACATTTATACAAATTTCATTAAACACTTTTAAGAGTTCTATGTTGATACGAAACGAGCTAATTTGACACCTACGAAATGGACTCAATTTAAAACTCTATCTCCTTATGACTTACTACAGAAAGAGAAAGTCATAAGACATTCTTCTCAAACCATATCCTAATGATTGAAAAGGTCTTCAACACACTCGCTTAATGTCATTATATTCTCTTGTTGCCTTTACCTAACTGTTGCGTCGTCATTCTCATAGTTTGACTTTGAGTTGACTCTTAGGTCTCTTAATCTTAATAGCCTTCCATGTCATGTTGATAGGTGGTCATCCATGTGGTAAACATTTTTCATCTCCAGACACTCTTCATTCTTTTTCTAAAGTATTGTAGCCTGTCTAACCATGGATATTGCTGCAAAATTCAATATTAGCTATGGAAAGTTTATGATTTTGTTATTGTAAGAATTTTTTTGTTATAATTCATAAAGAAACATAGAATCTAAACATAGATGATAAATACCTTTTTTATAAGTTGAATTGACTTATGAGCATGCTTATACTACTAGAAAAATGGTGACAAAAGGTGAAACGAGATGGTAAAATGGTAGTCAAAAAGGAAGAAATTTTAGACTTCAACATTCCCCCACACCAAAGGTATTGCATGTCCTCATGCACCAAAACTTCAAAATTCATTCTTCTTTTCTCCCTCAATATATGATTTTTGAAGCTTGTGCAAGCACATCCAAACTAGTGCTTTGTAACAGTCCAAAATAAATATCTAATTAACTTATTAACATTAAATTTTAATCAGAGTGGCACTTACCTAGCCAAATAACATATAATTAATTAACTAAATTCAAACTATGAAGAGTGCTTACCTGTGCTTACCTGTGGTAGAAGTAGGATTACCGCAACAAGGTTTTGGGGACGACTCTCCACCCAACCATAGGCTCAATTGTGAAGGATTTGCTACAACTGGCCACCCCCGAGCCCTCAATCAACGAACTACTGCCAGTGACTCCTAAGTCTTAGAACACCATTCTCCCAAGAGAATGAAAGATAGAATCTTGGAAATATGGAATGCCTCCCATTCTCCTCACCATCTAATAAATAGAGCAAACATTCGATGGGAACCACATGCACACACTCCATGTGTCTACATGCAACTTTGATTTTTAGCTTTCTTGTTTTATTTTCTTGTTTTTGATAGCTTTACTGATTTTTTTTATTGTTTTCTTTGTTTTATTTCTATTTATTCTTATTTAGAGCTTTAGTATAGTTATTACTATTTATTTTTTATTATTTTTATTTATTTCTTGTATATTTTAAATATTGATTTATTATTTAACATTTATGATTATTTTTATTATTTATTTATTAAGTGATTTTTATTTATATTTATTTTTATTATTTATTATTTATTTATTTATTTATTATTTATTATTATTATTATTTATTATTTTTATATTTATTATTTATTATTGATATTAAGGAGAGGGAATTACATCTCTCCCACTTTTAGGAACTTCATCCCGAAGTTTTTGTTGAATTATGTATTATGTATTTTTTTATTATTTATTATTTTATTCTTTTATTTATTTATGTTGCCAACACCCTCTGCTGAACTAGTATAACCAGCAGGCATCGAAAGTCCCCAACACCCCAGGAAATCTCAAAGAATCTCTGTCCTTTTTCCCACTTTCGGCACCAGGCTAAGCCTAACCTGGTCTGTATCCTAGTCCAAGGCTGGCCCCAAGGCTCGCGCCTGACTCAGACCTCATCTGCCCCAAGGCAGGAATCCGGTCCGATACTCAATGACCCCGGGCATCTCGCAAGGCTGGCCCACTCCCTCCTCAAATACTAAGGCGCACAGCCCCAGGCATCGAAGTCCTTTACATCCCTTCCAGACTTCAGCATCCCAATCCAATAACAGTCACCTATCCTAGAACATCAGGCACTTGGCCTCCTCAAGATGGTCCCATAGCTCTTCTAGAGCTATACACAAGACAAAGGAACCACTGGCATATGTAGTCTTGATTGAGTTTTGTCCCCGGCCCATATGATGTTACTTGTTCTCCCTCGTGCGTATGGGCTCGCATGAGATCATCTAATAAACTGGCCCTCTCGGCCCATTTGTGGAGTCCTATGAATCATCACATCTCAACATGCATCCAATGCATTAACCATACCATCATAGTATCATAGGAAATAATCCACATGCCAACTCTTGCATGTCATCATGAGAACGTTCATCTTTGTTAATCGCAACATTTTGAATAATAAGGAACTGCATGCTCATGCATGTCATATATTTGTACAGAACTATCGCATGCTTCAGTTATACCATCAACATAATTATATCAAGACATATCATGAGTTCACATAAATGAACCACATGTCGATAATCCTCATATTATAACATCATAATTCATTGCCACGTTATGCATATCATATCCATCATGAGTATTGAACATTAAATACCTATCATCATGTAGTAAATGAATATGTCAATATAACTTGACATAACATCATAATACCTATGCATATCGCTACTATCGTATGGATACCTTATCACTATAAGAACCATATGTACATCATTACCTTCCTACCATGATAGCATGAAACATCATCAATTTGTCAATTACTTTTCAATAATCAGCTTGACTTCTTTCATTGTCACTATGTACACAATCCTTCTCAAGGTATCCGTAGAAAATTTCTAGCAACATTCCTTCCTATATCTTCCTCCTTTATTATCATTTGGTCATCATGCAACTTCACACCTTCACATTTTTAAAATATGTAAATCATCATTATGACCATTACCAATCATGTTTCTAGCTCTACTCATTAATACCTTTAAAAGAACTTTCTTCTTGATAGAACATCCCTTCATTTTCTCCTACCCGATATTCATAGATATATTTTTCTTTTTCTCCCTATCTTGATTTCCTACTATTCCATGTCTATTGGTTTCAAAATGGAAGTTTCTTCACTTCATTCTATTTTATTAAATTGACTTGAATTTCTCACCTCCAATCATTGTGGTTTTTCCTCCTCTCCTACAACATTGATATACCTTGGAAATTTTGTTACTATTTCCAACTTGGGTAATACCTGATAAATAAAGTCATTAAGATAGTTACCAAGTGTAATACGCTTATCTTTTCCTGTTTTAAGACACCAACATAATAAAATCTCCTTATCATACGTCTTGTTATCCATAATTCATTCATATAGTTAGTCACCTATGAAAACTTTACAATGTGGCTCTCCCATTGTTATAGATGTTGTTATGCACACAACTTATCTTCTCCAAACATTCTATTTATCATACCTTACAGGTTCCTTAAAATAACCCTCATTATTACCCTGATTTTTCAAGTTCATTAGTTGATTGCCAATATTTTCTTCTTTATGTGCATCATCCTTAGATAGACCTTATCGTGATAACTTTAGAGTACCAAGCCATGATTATACCAAACTCTTCCATTATGTTCTAAAATAGGTTGTTTCCTCTTATTGATTTCTTACCCCTGTTGTGATACTTCTTCTCTAGCACCTTAAACATCTGATCCAAGTTGGCCATAATCACATGAACTATCATTAGCAAGTTTCTCCTTTCCATTTCTCTTTAGACATCTTTATCCACTGTATGCAATTAAACTTGAATCACGAAACCTCATGTAACATTATACTCAACATCTAAACTGAAAACCAAGTCTATACGATTTTCCATTGAGAATATAGTAGTAAATGAGCAGATACATGTATTCTGAATGGCAATGGCAGTGCAAAATTAAATTTATTAGAAGATCATATTGAGAGAGTTGTGTTCTTACAATAATAGACCAGAGAAATGCCAAGCAACTGCTATTGCTAAAGGACAATGAGAATAGCAATCCACCCAAATAATTAGTGAATAGTATGATCAACATTCAAGGAATGTTATCTCTGTGTTTTTAGATCAGATTGAACAATAAAATAATGAACAGATTCTAGTGAACAATGATCATCTAAAGGTAATAAGATATCAGAGTTTATCCATTGTGAATTGGAACAGATTTCACTATTTTAGAGCACTTTAATTGGTGACAAATTTCAACTTCAATTATCCAAATATTTCAAGTGCTATGTAAAATGTGTTGTAAAATGAACCGGTGGTGAGTAGTTACACCAGCATGCCAGTATACCATATCAATAGTGAAATCTTGCAAAGAATTATACATCGTCAATTATGGGTAGATTATCACCATCCAAGATTACAAGATTATATACTTTTCCAATGACTCAATGAGTCATAATAAAACTATATCTTTAATTATGTGACTCATTTATATTTTCGCTTTGTTATATGATTGTGATGGAGAGAGCTATGCAAGCACAAACAACTCAAGAAAATGAGATAGTGGTTTTACCATGTAATGAGAGCAGAGAACCACAGAGGAAAGGACCGATATCCATACCAAATAATCTGATGTGTATAATGATGTATGAAAAAACCAATGAGGAACTAATGAGTGCACCAAACTTTAACTTACACTTAATTTAATATCAGGTCTTACTTCTATAATTTAATATTAGACTTTTGTAATGATATAAAAAAAAATAAGCTGGTTGTAGCTAGTTTAACAAGTATATCAGTCTACCAAAGCCAGATCAGTTATGAAAATGTGAAAAAATAAATAAAAAATTTGATGAACTGTAAAAGAAAAGAAGGTTGATCTAGAGACCTTGTAAGAGAAATAAAAATACTACTGTAACTCAAGATTCATCATAAAATAAGAACCAATATACTCAATAATAATTATTATCAAAGTCTAATAAGGTTAATAAGTTATCCTTATTATCAAAGTTATGAGTTTAATAAGATATAGTTTTATCATAAATTATCAACAATCACAATACTTAAACCATAATTAAACCATAGATTATCAACAATTACAAATTTATGTAGTATAAATCATGGAAAACATGAATTAGAAGGTACTAATGATGTCAGAATAAAACTTAGAGAATTGTCTCAATGTTGGTGGCATTATTGTGTTAAGAAAGTACTTTGATCTTCAAAAGAAAATTTATTCGTCATTATATGTCACACCAATATTAATTCTACAGATTCATGATTTTTAAGGATCGAAATTTTGTGTTGTAGAGTGAAATATTTTGAGTATCTGATTAAGCAATCATAACTTAGCCATAAAATGATTACTCTAAGGGGATTTATGAAATCAAACAACCAAAGAAATATTCCACACCATAAAGAAGAGACACTGCCACCCGACCCAGAACCAAATCGGATGACTGGGAAGGTTATTCCTCCCCAACACCAAAAAAAATCATTTTATTAATTATATGATCTGCCTGCAAGCGCACCCGCAAAGGCAACACAATTACAATACATTTAGCCATAAAATTGCCTGCATAAGGCAAAAGTTTGTAAGCTTGCGGCCATGGCTATGCGTGTTCCTGCAAATTCCATTGTTCCTAATAATGTCGAGAAATCTGCACAGACTATAAGATCAACTAATCAACCTCACATTGTGGTTCAAAACATTCGTTGAGAGATAGTACCATTTACACACTCAATTGTACTATTTCCTTATCCAAAGTAGGTAATTGTTCTTACAACAAATTATACTCGTTACAATTTGTTCTTGCGGCTATCAAGAAACAAGAAGCAAAGGAAGGATTAGGTGAAAGACCCAGGTAACTGTTCGGGCCGAAGTACACTCATCATACTTCCCCGATGTGGTGTGTCTTCAGAAACAAAATCCGAATGAACAATCATGTTAATATGAATCTAAATGCACAATCATATTAACCCATGGCATGTACGTCGTATGCGCCTGAAGACTTTAGTATGTGACTCTAATATTGTAATAGGCCAAATGTGGACGCTGCGTATTAACCTTGAAGGGGAATATTCTGAGTAACGAGAATAATACATAAATGCATATTGAATGTTAATTTAATATGATTAGGAGGATATGTTAATTTAATATAATGAGGATAAAACATTTAACAATGATGGAAGGAAGATTAAAATTAGAAACAGTTGATAAGATTGGCGAGAACACAGTAGGCACATGGGCTGAATATTGAAACGAATACAGGCCCTCGTTTCTACATGCACCACAATTGCATTGCAAATCCAAGTCCATTATGGGTGATTCCCTATGAAATTAAATCCTTAATAAATCAACAAAAAGGTCCTACATTCTCATTCTCATTGGTGTAATGGTAAACCGCTAAGTTTGTAAGTGAGAGGTCGTGTTCAATGATGAAGATACTTCAAACTACAAGATAAGTAATGTTGTATGGAAATGTTAGTAAGTAGATCGAGACAACCAGAAATATGAGCAATGAACAATGTAGGAACGACTTGCAAGAAATTACAAGTACAACAAGCTTGCAATAAAATAAGCCCATAGTTCTAGTTATAATGATCAGATGCAAGGTGAGAATGCAAAACACAATGCATCAATGAGAAATCAACCTCAAGAATGATGCTTTACAAAAAAGAGTGCTTAAGATATATATAATTACCCATCCACTTTTGATTCAATAATTTAAGCCCAAAATTACAAGATTTAATCTCAAAATATTTTTAATAGAAAATGCTTAAAAATGTTATTCACTTATATTATATTATGATAATAAAACCAAGGGAGCATCAAATGCGATTGAAAATGACCCTTTTAAATTTAAAAATGCAAATGAATTAAGAAAAACTATTCGAGTGCAATATATCAAGTAGCCAAAGAAATTAGAGTTAAAATGAAATGTGCATGAAATTAAAAATAAAAATTAGAAATTAGATCTAGAAATAAAATGAAAACTAATCCCAAAAATTAGTTACCACCCATAAAAGAGGAGACAAAGTTAAGAGAGTTTCAAATTTTCATTTTGAAAAGGGTTTACAAATAGAGCTTTAAATACCTACCTTAAAGTAGCAATGGGGGAAATTTTATATAATAATTTTAAATAATTTAGAATGATAAAAAAAAAAAAAAATTCCCAAATGAAATCAATTTAAGATGATTTCAACGCACGTTTTGATGGCCGCAGTAGGGGTGAACGGCTTCAAGTTGAGCTTCTTCTTGCTGCCGAGTGTACCACTTTTCTAAATATGCGTCAGACTGGGGCATGTGACTTGAGATATGTTTTACGAAGCTAAGGGTTGTCATTGCTCTTAGTTTACGAGAGTATACGCATAGATTGTTGGGCTTTTCTTGCTGTCAATTTGGTACTACTTGACGAATCGCAATCAATTTTTCCTAGTCTACAAGAGCCAAATTGATTTTTCCTGGTCTCCATCCCAGGTTCAAAGCACTCTACGTGGGTGTTTCTTTGGGGCGCTGTGTGCTGACACTGGGAAAACGGCCGAGGGTTTGACGGCTTAGTGTAAATATGAGTTGTGCATTGCCTGAAGGCCAGACTCTGATTATGAGAAATGGAGATGGAAGCCACCTGACTGTTCAATTCCCAGATTGAATGCCAAATATATGCTATGGCCACGATATCATTTCCATTGCAAAATAATGTTCATACAAGAACAATCTCTAGATCTTGAATATTAATCAGACAGTGCGACAACTTTACAAATCTCGATACTCAAATTTTCACATTGTCAGACAAAGATTTGAGCATCATTTTAACAATTCCATGGCTCAAAGGAATTGCCAGATTTTAAAGATCTGAGTAATTTTACAACTAAGGGGCCATTATTAGCTCTGATGGCTACATCAAAAGAAATATTGGGAAAGCTCAGAGCATGGAAGGCGAATCACCAAAGAAGAAATTGTTTTAAACTTCCAAGCTTCCAGAATTTTGGATTTCGGCTTAGAAAATGGAAGACCAATCCTCAGAAAGAAAGAAATCGACTCTGCTCTAAATAATAAAATCATTTTTGAATTTTGCATGCTACACGCCCACAACTTACCAAAAAAAAATATTTCAAATCTTATAAAGTCTTATCATTAGTTTCCTTAAATTCCCAAGTTCAAACCCTTAAAAGTATATCATTAATTTCCTTAAATTTCCAAGTTCAAACCCTTAAAAAGTATTCTTTCTGCAGGATGACCAGCTACAAAGATTTTCGCACCATAAGAAGCCAAATCTTCCTGTTGGTTAAGGATTGCTAAATCCATCCGTTATAACTCAAAGGTTAGCACTCCTTAATAAACACTTGAACAAGGAGTTAGCGCTCCTTACTAAACTCTTGAACGTGGAGTGGAGTGCTAACACTTCAGCTCAACTCAACCAAAATACTATAACTAAATCAATTTATTGTTTAAATTACATTTTTATAATTTAAAGGGATTCAGAAGTTACAAATTTGCAGTAAATGTTCAAAATTTAAAAATATTGTAATTTCAACTACTAGATTTGAACAAAATCCCCCAAAAGCAAAGTAACAGAAATATATTTTAATGAAGTGACATTTTTATTAAATTAGCTAAAGTCTGGTTAATAAAAAAATATGTAATTAGATTAATTGTTAATCGATTATACTTTTATAATCTGAATTTATTTAAAAACTAAAAATTATATTTAATACTTAGGTTGAAAATCAAAAAAGAATTGCAATTTCAACAACTTGATCTTGACAAAATCCTCCGAAAAGAATGCACAAATTGGTTGATTGCCATGTTTCTAGATTTGCAGTGGCAGACAGACGAACCGAATTGAAGTTTATTAAAACGCCTGCAAGGCCAGCTGGTTTGTTGTAATTGTGGGAAGCAACATGTAAGACTTCCAAGGAAATAATTTTGAAACATCTTGCACAAATTCTTGAAAAAAAAATATCAATAGCAGAAATCGAGTCCATAAATCAATCCAATTTCTGCAGGACAGTGGTAAAAATCTAGGAAAAGAAAAATTCCAACCATTCAAAACAACTATAACTCTCATGATCCAAGTATCGATCAATTTCGAATAAAAAACATTAAAAATTCAAAGGGAGAACAGCGCTATAAGAGTCCTCAACAAACTTTACTAAAAGTGAATACCCTGGAAATTCATTAAAACCCTTGCAACCTTTAAAAGTAAACCGATTACGAGGCCAAGAGCTTCTGTGATAATCATTGATACTAAAGCTAAATTGAATATGGATTGATATAAAGTAAATATAAATTGAATGGTCAAACTGTTATGGTGTGAGGACCTATTTTCTAACTGTCAGAGGTACTCAAGAACCAGCAAACTTGGAACAAATTTGTCGTTTTCCATTACAGTAAGATGTAACATACACAATGTATATACGATGAAGTAAAAAGGAGAAAAAACATCTTCTGCACTCACCTCACATCATCCGGCCATTAAGGTTTTGAGCAGCTGACTCCACTCCAGCACAAGCACTACCTGTGTAAATTTTTGCCCCAAGAATCTATTTTTTTTTATTTGTTGGAAAAATATGAACAGGG
>APFE031198242.1:30746-41717 GCA_000404065.3 Pinus taeda
TCCTTCAATATTATAAACATCTTGTTGATTTTTATTGTTTGGATTTGGAAGTGGTTGATGTAATGTTCCAAATTGGAATTTTAACAGTGATATTTAAGCAAAAACACAGTGCAACACATAAAATTCAAACAGCAATTAACACCCATAAAATTTACACCAAAATTGCACCAAATGAGCCATTTTGTTATCAAGAGGAGAGTACAAATATATGAAATATGTGCACCTAGGCTTTCCAAAGCAAGATAAACAACCCCAGGTGAGAAAATATGTTTCCTGGATGTAAGAAAATGTGTTATCCTCAAGTTTTGCATTGACCATGGAATTCTGCAATTCCTGTTCGGAAAGAACCATTGTTTGATCCCCCTAGAATGCTCAGAAAATTTTACCAAATTAATCCTAGGCTCTCCTCCACAAACCTAGAAAAACCCAAAAAGAGTTTGGGAAAATTTTACTGACCACCTGGGACCCCAAATTTAAGCCCATTCCTTCAAATTGGCTGTCACATAAATCTTCAATTTTGGAGCACCAAAACTCCACCAAAGTTTCTAAAAAAATAGAAGTAGACTCCCTGATGCTAGTCCAACAAAAACAGAAATTTTTTGGGCTAATTATGATCTCTCGAAATTACACAAATTTGGTGCTCTACCTTCCTCTACTAGTTTTGTGTCCCCCTCAAGCTACTGCTGCAAATTTCTCCCTATTACCACCCTCGAATGGCTATAGAATTTTACGCAAACTACTCTTGAAAGGTAAGAGGAAAATCCCTTCCTCAACCTTGCACAACTCAACTAGCAACAACTCCACAAAATTTTTCCCAACAAAAGATTGTGCAAGCCCTAGGAATGCTAAATTTGATTCTCAGCGGAGTAGCAATCTCCAGCCATGAAAATCTCCACAAAATCTAGTCCAATATCAAGGGACCTTATCCTAAATTCTCCAGCTGAATTTTCCCTTGAAGACCACTCAACTAAGAAAATCAATTCCTGCCACTGCATTCTCCTGGAATTTCAAATGGCTAAAGTATAGCCGGAAATAACCCACAATCTCCAGCAATGTCATCTCCAATAAGCTCTAAAACTATCTCCTAGGGTGGCACTCTAAGTTCACCGAAGAAAGAGTTGATATTTATGCTCGGAAAGCTCCTTGTGTTAAGCAACACTGGTAGTCTTGGCTAAGCAGCTCAAGAGTTCTCTAAAACATAAATTCAATTTGTTAAAAGCCCCCAAAATGGTGTCTCTTCCTTATATTTATCTTTTCTTCCCTTTATCTCTCCTTGTGGGCTCCACCAATTCAACCCTTCTCTCCCTTCTTATCCCTAGCTCGATGTTCCTAAGGGGTTCAAATTCCCCTTTTGGGTGGCCCCCACATGCCCACTACCAATTTAATTTTAGTTTTATATAATGTTGGTGGCCTCCATTTCTCCAAAATTAAGTGCGGACTCCCTCAACCCACTTTTCCTAAGTTTACATGCCAAAACATTCCCAACACCCAAATTTCAAAAATGGGAATTCGTCTTAACAAAATTGATTTAATTGGGGACATTACAGTCCTCCCCACCAAAAATTGCTTGTCCTCAAGCAATGCTTGAACAAGAACCCTCTCGATCAATTTCCCCAAATAGTCACTACAGACAATACCGAGGTCCCAAATATACCACTGGGTCACCCTGAATCCATGCACCATCCTGTCATAAATGAATCCCTCGATACTAGGGTCCCATGATAATCTCAAAAAAAATGTCACCATGTTCACACTACACTACTCTGATTACAATTGACTGCCCATCATGCACATGCCATATCCTCTTCTCCTAGAACCCAATGGTGAAATACGGATAAAGGCCAAATACATCGTGCCCAAACATCTCCACAATGTCAAAATCTACCCATCCAAAGCTAACCCTGAACCTGTGCAGCAACAGGGAAATCCTACCTCTCCATATGATGAAAGCCTCCACAAACCTCCATGTGTTGACCCAAGAGTGAATTAGGTCACTCTCTGCCATAACTCTGCTCATCATAAGACATAGTGATCTATCAACCAACCGAACCCCTAGATCAAATAGCCAGACCTACTACAACATAGTTCTGACAATTGTTGGAATACATATGTGCCTCGTCTCTAGTCCTTGCATGCAATCAATATATAGGCTCCATTTATCATGAACTAATCTGATGCATGCTAAATTACCTTGTTCCTACCATTGCATAGTACTGATGACCGCTAAAAACCACATGTGCCAAAGAGCTACCCCCTGAATGCAGCCAATAGATGGGTATCTGATACTCACAATCGACTTAGTGTATGTGGATCCAATCTACTCGTGCCAACCATCACCACTGAGTTAGCCATCCTCACCCTTGGTAATGTGCCAATATAGTATTTGAAGCTCGAATACCCACTGGAAAACTTCTTTAGTTGTACACAGTATCTCTTGCTCATGTAGGATCCCAACAAGCTCTACTAAAGTAGAGGCACATATCTCCCCCATGATCATCTCCTCAAGTGTGAGCTTAGAGATAAATGGTATACCACCCTAGTAGAATATCACCTCATCTCCTGGCTCATGGCTGCTACCTCATGTACCGACCCTGCTCCTCCACCGAGGAATCTGTATCATGCCCCTGATGCACTAAATCCCATAAAGTTGTCTCAAGCAAGTCTCCCAGGTCTTGTTATCCACAATGTAGGCCTCGGTCAAACACAACAAGGCTCTCCTCAACCACCTGTGATGCCAATGAGTGAGAGATGCATTAGGTTGTGATGAGTATGATCAGGAACTGATGTTGATGATCTTGGCCCATCCCATGACCGATCTGCTCTCCCAATCTGGGTATGTCCATCCTAATGGCATGCTTGACATCCTCATCAAGAAATATCCCTGCTAGTATCAGTCCCTTAGTCTGCAATGCATCCCCACACACTACAGCATATAATCAGCTATCCTCGTGTCCCCTGGCATATAACTTCACCTAGTCACACATATTTGTGCACCACCGAACCCTGCTGCATGTTTTTGCATCATCCTAGATCAACTAGTATCCCTCATGTATCGATGTGTTTGTCACTCTATCATGTAATGTACTATGATATGAATTTCTCCTTCAACAACCTGGTACGACACTACACACCACTATGCACCATTGTGCACCTTCGTGCTCCACTACATATCGTTGTGCACCACTGCATGCCCTTATACACGCCCAGGTGCCATGGTCTAAAAATATATTTGTAAGTATCAATCTGCATCCTGTCAGTACCACCATATCCACCCTCTCATCTCCATACTCTCGGATGAGTGGACCTCCCCTCCTAATCCTCCCTAATATGTCTGACAAGAAAATCTCCCTATGTGCCTATGGTGGTTTCACTATGGTGTTTCTCCTCAGTGACCATAGTGCCCCATATATTCATGGGAAATCCTCCTCTCCATATGAGGAACTATCTAGTGGCCTGTTGATGCCGCCTCCTTTGACAACCTCCTGTCAGGGTACACTAATCATCCAATGACCCCACACACGATCAACATGCCAAGACAATTCATAGAGTCTGTCAGCTTTCCTGTCATCCAAACCTGTCACTGGTGTTGTCTATAACTCTGATGGGACTCCCTCAACCCACTTTTCCTAATTTTACATGCCAAAACATTCCCAATGCCCAAATTTCAAAAATGGGAATTCTTCTTAACAAAATTGAATTAATTGGGGACATTACAGTTGAGCAGGTAGTTGATTGCATTTTGTGGGAAATGGTAATGAAAGTTGTTGATTTGGATTTTGAAATGGAGGAGATTAGGTTGGTAAGGAGGATAATATTGTGGTGGAAAAAAAGGATAAGGTTGTTGGAATTGAGGATATTGAGGAGATTTTCCATAAGGATTTTTCCAACCTTGTGCCCAAGATGGATTTTGAGATTGTGGGACCAAGGTTGTCATGGCATGGGTGTAGTCCAAGTGTTCTCTGGTTATGCATATGATTGAGTATTGAAACCTTAAGTCATATTTGATTGTTGATTTTTCCATGGTATTTTAGCAATAAAACAAAGAGATTCAGCTTAGCTCGTTCCAACTTCATCTTGAAAAACAACTTTAAGACTAGGTATCGAAGGGCATTCCTTCGTATTATGATTTTTAGCACATATGACAAAAATTTCTATACTATCAAGGGGAAATTATATTAAGGCGTGTTTCTTCCTACACTTGGGAAAGAAGATAGATAATGCAGGATTCTCATCTTTTTACTTCTTTTGTATCTTGAGGGTATCTAGTTGTTCACTAAGACTCCCTAGGATATTTATTTTGAAATTATCAAGAAAATTACCTATTTCATCTCTACTTATTGTTTTAGTTGCAGATTTATTAATTCTAGACATCACAGGATCTCTTGGATGTTTTCCAGTTCTAGCCTTACCCCTTGAAATATGCTTACACAAATCACAGATTTCTCCAAATGAAAGTTGTGAAACATCTCCCTTGCCCATTAAATTAAGAAGGTAAATCCATTCATCTCTGATGGATTTTAACAAAATATATTTTAGTGTTTCATTATCAAAATTATACATCTTAGCCCTTTTTATGTTGTAACCAAATCTTTCAAGTAGGTCTTCAAGGCTTTCACCCTCTTTATGCATCAACTTAAAGACTTCACCCTTAAGGTTATGGGGCATGCAATAATCCTTATATTTTTCTAAGAACACATTTTTCATTTATTCCCATATTCTAATAGTATGTGGTCCTAATCCCATGAACCATTTAAGTGCTCCATCTTTAAGAATTGTTGGGAATAATTTCAATTTTTGAGGATCAAGTAAGTAGTCATAAGTTCTACATAAAAATTCAAACTCAAAAATAAATGTTTCAAGGTCCTCATTTCTCAAACCATGAAAAATTAGGAAGGATGGAGCGTGAGATGTTCTTCATTGTGGTTGTGGTGCAGTCCTTTACCAATACATAGGCTACTACCTGCAAAAGGCTACAACCTTCTCTTTTCTTCCAGGGACCACGTTTCATAAATTTTCAGACTCGATCCATGAACAACAATCAATCATCAAAAATATCCTTTTTACCAATTAAAACTGAATCAAATAGACACTTCTCTGACAACTGTATCCAGAACATTGTAACAGTATCCACACACCAATTCTGAACCCAGATCACTGCAGCAATAAACAGAAGCAGCTAGAACATAATTCAAGAGACGTACGTTATTTCAACAACCAGAAACCTGCGTGCATACGCTTCTGTGTTTGGACCAACTTGTGTATATGTTGTTTTTGTTCACATAACCAGCGTGTATACGTGCCTTCGCTTCACTGAACCTGCATACAAATCTATAAAGGATAATTCACTCATTCAAACATTAGTTCACCTAGATTACCAGATTTATAGATCAAGCATGCGCCACATATAACAGATCAAAATCATACAAAGATACTATTATTCAAGCCTTAAGATTTTGACCCATCAATAGAACATATCCTTATCCTTGCACTCAGGTTCCTCCTTCATTCAGATCCAGATCTGTACCATAACCCAATCACCAGTATTCCAGATCTAGTGCTTTTTCAAATATTCAATCATTCAGCTTATTCTTTTCCAAATAATCTCCTTCCTCTTTTATAGTCTTAGGCCTTTCACAATACCACGGTCCAAAACCATAGGTTCAAATAGCAAGGACTAAGTACCACAGACCAAAAATAAGTTCTCCATATGTACGTGCTTTTCCTTGCGTGAAAGTGCATGTATACGCATACACGCCTTTGGAACGTCTAACCCACGTGTATACGCGGCTTCATCAAGTGAACCTACGTATATATCTTTTTCTTCATTCTGAGAGCCTGAACTACGATCTATCACCAGAGTGAGTTGTCATCAAGGACAACACCTGTGCCACAGCGCCACACCTGTTTCATAATGCCAACAATCTCCCCCTTTGAACTTGATGGCAACCCTATATATCTTTTCCTTCATAGTCATTCTCCCCCTTTGACATCAAGGGCAAAGGGTTATGCTCCCCTTGAGTACATGGTGAAATCTTTGTTCTGCTATGCTAGCCATGCTCCCCCTGACTATAGGCAATATCTGCAAAAAGATGTTCTTCAAGAAGAACCATGAATTATACATCATAAAGGACCTTCCTATCACCAAAGGACTCTATACATACATCCATCTCCCAACCAAGTGGGAATCATCAGAAGTCTACATATGACAACCAAATATATTACATCATTCATCCCAGGCATAGTGGGGAAAACCAAAATAGGTCGTTACATGACCTTGATAATAATAAAAGATATACATGACATAGAGATGAAATATCTAGAGCAAGACTATGAAATTCGCCAATAACTAATATCAACAACATCTGTCAATCACTGTTTAGATCAGCAACTATGTTCTCCTTCTGTTCTCCCTCTCAATTTGTTCCACCTGAAACCAACAACAGTTGTGTACTTGAACCAAAAGCTTGAAGATATTGCAATGTTTGCATCATCCAAAGGAGCTGTGTGCAACAAGATGCAGAAGCTACATATTCTGCTTCAACTGTAGATAAAGCAATAGAACTTTGTTTCTTGCTGAACCAGGATACCAATCTAGGACGCATGAAGAATGCACCACCACTAGTGCTTTTTCTATCATCCACGCTTCCTGCCCAATCTGCATCTGTATATGCATGAAGTGTGAGATTTGTATCTCTAGGATACCATAAGCCATAGTTTTGAGTTCCTTGAAGATACTTGAAAATTCTCTTCACTGCCTGAAGATGAGTTTCCTTTGGATTTTCCTGAAACCTTCCAACTATCCCCACTGCATGCATAATGTCTGGCCGGATACCTGTTAGATAGAGTAGACTACCAATCATGGATCTATAGGTTGGTTGATGCACTGCTGCCAATTCATCATTTGCGCTGAGGCTACATCCTGTCACCATCGGGGTACATACAGGTTTCGAATCCTCCATCCCATATTTCTTTAAGATCTGCTTGAGATACTTGGTTTTTGATAGAAAGATGCCATCTTTGTTTTGTTGGACTTGTAAACCAAGAAAATATGTGAGCTCACCAAGCATAGACATTTCAAACTCTTTGCGCATCACTAAGGCAAAGTTTTGACTCATGTCTTCTTCATTGCTACCAAAGATGATATCATCAACATACACAACAAGTATTAGCAACTTATCATTGTCAATTCTTATATAAAGATTGCTATGAGTTGATCCTTTTATAAAACCTTGCTGATGGAGGTATTTATCCAAGTGATAATACCAAGCCCTTGGAGCCTGTTTAAGAACATAGAGAGCCTTTTTGAGTCTACATACAAGCTTTGGATCATTTCCAAGGATAAACCCATCTGGTTGCTCAATATACACTTCTTCATCCAAGCCTCCATTTAGAAAAGCAGATTTTACGTCCATTTGAAATACTTTGAACTTCTGAAATCTAGAGAGAGCAAGGAACATTCTGATGGCCTCAAGTCTAACAACGGGAGCAAACGTTTCTTCAAAGTCGATTCCTTCTTGTTGAGCATACCCTTTACAAACCAGTCTGGCTTTGTTTCTAATAACTTCCCCCTTTTCATTCAACTTGTTTTTGAATATCCATTTTGTCCCTATGACATTCTTATCTTTTGGTCTAGGAACCAACTCCCAAGTGTTATTCTTTTCAGTCTGCTCAAGTTCTTCATCCATTTCCTTGACCTAGCATTTATCTTTGCATGCCTCTTTTACATTTTGTGGTTCAGTGGAGGAGAGTAGTGCCAAATAGCTTGAAGTTTCTGCAATTGTTCTTCTTGTTTGTATGCCTGCCTCTTTCTGCCCCAAGATTTGAGATTCTAGATGATTCTTCTAAACGTAGTTGGATGGAGTCTTTTCTTCTATCCTTATCTATTCTTCTGGCACCTCATGGGTTTCTTCTTCATCATGAATCTGATTTGATTTTGATGGATAGTCCTCATCATCTTCAAAATCTTCAGATCTTACCTGCCTAGGAGTGCTTTCTTCTTCATCAACCACAACATCAATACTTTCAATAATTTTTCCAAGCCTTTTATTGTAACACTTGTATGCTTTGCTATGGGGAGAGTAACCAAGGAGAATGCCTTCATCTGCTCTAGGTTAAAACTTGCCAAGATTTTCATCAGTATTTTTGATGTAGCATTTGCTCCCAAAAATTTTGAAGTATTTTACCGAGGGAGTCTCACCATACCATAGTTCGTGAGGAGTCTAAGTGTTGTTCACCCAGACATTTGTCTTGTTGAGAATAACAACTGCAGCAAATGTAGCTTCACCCCAGAAAGTTGTGGGAGTTCCAGACTCATCCATCATAGCACGAGCCATTTGTTGAACCGTTCTGTTCATCCTTTCCACTACTCCATTTTGCTGAGGAGTCCTTGCAGTAGAGAATTCCCTTCTTATTCCATGTTCTTCACAAAAATCGAAAAATTCATTTGAGGTAAACTCCCCACCTCTATCAGTCCTGAGGCATTTGATTTTGTGATCTGATTTGTTTTCAACCAATGCTTTGAAAGATTTGAATTTTTCGAAGGCTTTGTCTTTGTGCTTCATAAGTCCTATCCAACACATCCTGGAGAAGTCGTTAATGAATAATATAAAGTATTCTTCTCCTCGAGGTGACCTTTTCCTAGATGGACCACATACATCAGTATGGACAAGTTCAAGTGGCCTGCTAGCTGATCCTTCCTTCTCAGGGAAGTTAGTTTTGGTTTGCTTACCAAACTGACATGATTTGCATATTGTATTGTCTGGAATTCTGATGTCTGGAAGTCCACGAACTGCCTGGTATTTGCATGCTTTCCTTATCTGTGAGAAGCTTAGATGCCCCAATATTCGATGCCATAGCCATTGTTCATCATTCCTGCTTAGATATCATTGATGTTTTCCTTCCTTGAATATGTATAAATTATTTGGAGTTCTTATGCCTTTGATCACTGTTTTTCCTATATCAAGATCACGAACACTACATCCATTTGATCTAAATATTACCTCAGTTCCTTGATCACACATGTGACTGACACTTAATAGATTATGCTTTAAGCCATCAACATACATAACATTTCTAGCTTTGACCTTTTCTTTCAACTAAACAGATCCTTTGCCTTTTATGAATGCAGGGGTGTCATTTCCAAATGAGACCTTGTTTTCCTTTTATAAGGCACTATATGATTGAATTTTTTCTTTATCACCTGTCATATGTTTCGAACATCCACTGTTGATGTACAATTGATTTTCCTGTCCTTCTACATATAAGGCTATCCCACATCTTTCTGGTTGAGATTCCTTCATTCTCCATGTTTTGGCACTTGAGGTTTGTTCCTTCTGAGTTGTTTGCTGAAACCTGCTCCTGCATTCAAAATCTTCATGGCCGAAGTTGTTACAAATAGAACATTCTATTTCATTTTCAAGAGCAGAAAAGTTATTGAAGGTTCTTTTCATGATCCCAGTCATACTTCTTTGTTTTTGAGCTTCTCTAGTCATGATTGTCTTATAGGCTACACATTGAGCTGCTTTGTGACCAAAATTATGACACGAGAAACATTAGCCATTGAAGAAATTCCTGCGATTATCAAATCTACCAACCGAATGATTGTAGTTTCTATTGACATCCATTCTTGAGGCAAATTGAGAAGGTTTTACCTATGGCTGGTTGTAGCTTCTGTTCATCCTTAAAGTAGATTGCCCCCGATTTACCTGGTGATCTTCATTTGGCCTTTGCTCACTTCTCCTTGCTGCATCAAGATAACTTTTGGAGGTGGATGGTCTCTACGCTTGAGATGCTTCTTCATTATATCCCAGACCTGTCTTGATTAGTGGAAAGTGTTGCACTTTGATAATCTCATTTAAAGTTTCAAACCCTTTAGCAAATCTAAGATTAAGAGCTTTAGTTTTCTCAATCTCTTTTCTAAGTCCCAAAATTTCACATTCTAACTTTTCATTATGTTTTTCCCTTTCAGACAGTTGGAATTGCAGAGTATCAATAATCTTATTTTTCTCTTCTAAACAAATTTTGAGTTTAGAAATCTCTTCATAAAGACCTTCTTCATATATAGCATCCATGAAATCATCATCTTCAAAAGCCATTAAAAGTCTATAATTGTTACCTTGTTCATCTTCATCACTATTTGAAAGTCCATCGCTGTCTTCATGAGTGTAATAGCTTTTCTAATTTATATTCTGTTTCTTGTTCCATCTAACAGGTTCCTTACCTTTGTCAAGCTTATCTTTATGAGGACACTTGGCAGCATAGTGACCGACTCTTCCACAAGCAAAACATTTGAAAGGTAACTTACCTTTGAATCTTCCAGCACCCCGTTGAAGGTTCTTGACAAAATTTGATTCTTCCTCTTCTTCTGACATATGTAGTAATCCCCTTTTCCTGAAGCCTTGAATGCAGCTTCTCTCTTGTCTGATGGTCCTCCTTTCCTCATTTCGTAAGCAGTTAGAATTCCGTGCAGTTGTGACATGGTAAGGTTCTGTAGATTCTGTTTTTCTTCTATTACAGAAACCTTGATTCAAACTTAGAGGACAAAGATCTTAGAACCTTTTCAACCACAATAGCCTCTTTTATTTCTTCACCTAATTTTTCCATGCAATTAACAATCTCATCTATACGAAGGAAATAGTTAGCCACACTTTCATCATTGTACATTCTGAGATTTTCATACTGAATTTTGAGGGTTTGAAGTTTTGCTCGTTTTACCTGTTCGTCTCCTTCATAGCTCAGAACGATCTTGTCCCATATTTCTTTTGTGGTTTTATACTGCATAACCTTGACGAATTCTGATTGATATAGACATCCTAATAGAGTATTGACAGCCTTTGCATTTGTTTCATACTGCTTCTTACCAGCCGGATCTGTAGGAGTTGCTGATGGAAAAGTGTACCCTATATCTATGATATCCCAGACTTCTGTACCAAGAGATTGAAGATAGGTTGTGATTCTTACCTTCCAATAGAC
>APFE031198252.1:945-13266 GCA_000404065.3 Pinus taeda
AAAAAATAATAAAATAATAATATTTTGAGAATTTCAATTTTTTATTGCATCTAAAAATTCGACGGATGAGATTAAGAGATGTCTTGATCCTCATCGACGGTCAAGATCGTTTTGTCATGGATCACTCAAACTAGCCGTTGGGGTCTTTTCCTTTAAATAGGGTGCTAGGGGTCATTTGAGGGATATTGAATCTGAGTTTTGTGCTGAAGAAGCTCTCTCTTGTACATATTTTCTGGTGCTAATAAAGAAAGACTTTGGGGTCAAAATCTTGCTGGTGTTACTGTCTTGAAGTGCTGTGAGCTATTTTATTTTCTGCATATTTTAATTTTCAGCCATTAATAGTAGCTTAATGAAGAGTATTGTTGAGCATAGGTATCTTGTTCACTTGCTAGGGTTTGAATGGTATTAGTTTTTCTGAAGTAATGGTAGGTATCTCCACTGCTTTTGAGATCTAGTACTGCTTTTTCTCTCTCTATTGATGGTTGAAGTGAGTTGTGCAGGAAACCCTTATCAAAGAAAACCAGCGGGCGTTTGGGGAAGTTCTCGGCTGAACCAGCCAACACCCGCAAGCATTTTCTTGCAGAGCCCAGCTAGTTTTGATCCTGAGTTTATCATTTAGTTTATTATTCTGAATTGCATGAGAGATTTTCTGAAGTTTTTTCATAGTAAATCTGGAATTTTGATAAAGTTACTGTGATTATTGACAAATCTGGCTACTAAAGAGCCTTAAGATCTGTAAATAATGTAAATTTTTAAGTTGGTTTTTAGGGTTTTATTTTCAATCTTGCATATTTTTTTTTTTTTTTTGGGTTTTTATTTTTCTTTTGCAGATTGCAGGTACAGGGTTTTGATAAACAGTTTCAGGGTTGTTCCCTCTTCACCATCGTCTTCCTGCCATCAATCTCTTGTCAAAGTTGTGGGAAAACGTCCTGTTGCTATCATATTTGTTGTTTCAGGACAACTTTCTCATTATCAAACGCATTTTCTTCAGTAGCAGTTTATATTCAACATTCAATACACCTGCAAAATGTATCAAACTGATTCACCCTTTCACGCTGCTGCTGTTCAGAACCTGCAATAACAAAACAACAAATCAGTAAATCTATGTCTTTGATGCGCAGCCTTATTCATCTTTCACTCACCCCTCCCCATGCTGCACTTCTCTCACGCGTTTGTCACACCCACAAACTCCAGCAGACCTTCATCGCACGTCCAGCTCAGTCTTTATTTTCCTTACGCTGCCATACTTGCATCACCTTAGCGGCTGTCATTACCATTCCATAGCTGTTCTCATCGCCGTCCAGAACCTGCACCTGCAACAGCAAAGAACACTTGCTTCACACGATCTCTAAGCTGCCTGCATCCTGCGTCCTATCCACATTTTTCTTTTTCACCGTCGAAGGAAACCTGCAGCACGCCCCAAGAACACGTCTCCTCTTTGTATACGGGCCAGTTTCAGTTCACGCGTTGAAGGGGAGTTTTATTTCAGGTTTGCGTGGTTAAAAATCAGCGTAAGTATAGTTTGGCATAGTCGGATTAAAATTCTAATATATGTTGTGGATTTATGCGTAGGTTTAGTTTGGATTTAAAATCAATTTTTTTTTTTTTTTTTTTTTTCTTTATTTACGTTTTGATTTTAGGTTTTAGTTTGTAAATATGTGTATACATGTGTTGGTTTAGAGTAAGCATAGGCTTAGGACTGAAATCGATTTTTTTTAATGAGTTGTATGCGTTACGTTTGTGTTGGCGTAGTTTTTTTTAAAGTTTAAAAATCAATTTTATTTGTTTAGTTTAGTCACGTTTTATTTTTTTTAGTTGTAGTTTCATTTAGTTCAATATATATATCCGTTAGTCTTTTGATTGTTAGGGTTTTAGATTTAATTTTGATTTTTTTTTTTTTTTTTAGATTTTATTTCTTTTTAGGTTTTAGCTTATAGTTAGATTTTCATTTTCTTTTTTAAAGTTTTGTTTTGTTTAAAAAAAAAAAAAATCATTTAAAGAATAGTTTTTAGATTTTTTTTTAGTTTTAAAGTTTTGGTTTTTGCCTAAGAAAACACAAAAATATTTATCGTGGAAAGATTTTGCCAGTTGAAGTCTTAGCTTGGGAATCTCATCATGTTCTATATTTTTTGCTGAGGCTAAAATGTTGATTAATGTTTATCTTTATGAGATTTGGCACGCTTGAATATAATAGCTGGTTAATGTGCAAATTTACATGGTTATATCTTTCGAAGCATATTTTTTTTAGATTGCCAAATCATCGTTAAAAACATCGTGAATTTATTGGATATCTTGCATTTATTCAAAGTTGTTTGATGATAAATGATTGCTGTGCACAGTTTACATTCCTGCAACATCTATTTAGCATCAAACCCATAAGGCACTGGTCCATCAAATCACACAAATCCATTTAGTGCTTTTCTCTTTCGTGTCTCCCAAACCAACTGGTTCACAGTTGGTCGTCCATTCCCTTTCAGGGTCTATCCCCCTTAGCCGCGGGAGACAGGCTTAAACAAAGAGATCGGGGATCAGAGTGACAGCCCCCGGTCTGAGCGTTGTCGTGACAATCTGTGCGACAACACACTGCACTGCTATCCCATGTGCCATGGTTGAACCATGTTGTCATACTGCATGTCTCATGTGCTTGCAGCACCATGCTTGCCACTGCTATCCATGCTGTCCATGCTCGCTGCTATACCATGTGCCTTTTGCCATGTCACAGCTGCTGTCTCAGTGTGTCTTGCCATACCTTGCAGCTGTCCCATATGTCTTAGCATACTTGGCTGCTATCCATGTGTCTTAGCAACACCATGTCACCTTGTTGTCCCATGCATGTTAGCAGCACTATGTCACCTTGCTGTCCCATGCATGTTAGCAACACTATGTCCTTGTTATCCCATGCATGTTAGCAACACTATGTCACCTTGTTGTCCTATGCATGTTAGTGGCACTATGTCCTTTGCTGTCCTATTAGTACTGCTGTACTAGTTGCCTTGCTGTCCCATGCATCTAACTATTAGTCCACAAACAACCCTCAATAAGATGCATGGTACTGCTGATTTCTGCTTAGGGTTTTGTGCATGTACTTCACTGGTTAGGGCACACCAACTAGCCTAATGTATAGGGAAAATACCCCTGTTTGCCTTGTTGTCCTTAGAGGTGACTACGGCCGGGTTAGGAGGTCCGTTCTAGGTCTCTTGTCCATCCAAACTTCATCTCCCAATCGCTGTTAGTAGTGCCTCACTGCGACCCTATGAATGTGTCACTAAAACTGCTCACAAATCAGTCCTATGACTGCAGTTGCCCTTCCAACAGTGCTTTATTGCTGCGGCATGATAGCAAGGGAACTTTGCCCCTTCTCCAACACTTCAGACCACTCCAAATAGTGGCTAAGGCTCCTGCTCAATATGCTGTCCACATAGCTGTTCCTTGGCCTAATCTGCCCAACATTATGCACTTGGAACAACCTTTACTTACCACGCTGTCACCTACAACGAACCCTCACTGCGACCCATAAACTTGACTGCGTTAGGGTTGACTTAGATCAGCGTTTTAGGGTTGGATTAGATCAGCGTTTAGGTTAGCCTTTAGTTTGCATCTAGGGCTGCCTTCCATCTGCGTTTAGGGCTGCCTCTTTTCCTCCAATGACTAGGGCTTCTACTCCTAGATTTCTCTTCCACTAAAACCCAATACAAATGGAGAGAAATCAAGATAGAAGTGTGTGTGAGAAATGACTCTCAACTCATCTCCTTTTATACTAAAACGTTGAGCACATGTGGGGTTTATTTGGTTGTTGGCCGACCTTGACAAATTGTCTTATAACACAAATAAATTTATAACTCCATGAATACTTATCGGAATCAGATGATCTTTAGATCAATCCTACATCTCTCAATTAGAGGGATCCAAGAAAAGTATCAGCTACCATAAATAAGATGACCCACATGGAGTTTGACCCTAGTTGCCAATTTGAACACATATCAATACTCCCTCTCAACGAGATGGGTAATCTTCATGAGTCCTAGCTTGTCTCTAAAGTACACGAACTTGTCTCCCAGTAATGACTTCGTCAGGACATTGATTGTCTGTTCATCAGTGGAGATGTATTCAAGCCTTTCTGCTCTTCTCTGCACCATGTCACAAACATAGTGGTACTTGATCTCAACATGCTTCGACTTCTCATGGAACATGTGATTCTCTGAAAGCCCAACACAACTTTGATTATCATAATGTATCACTATCACTTCCAACTCTTGGCCGAATAGACCCTGTAAACAATTTTTGGAGCCATACCGCTTCGGTACAATCCTCATTAGCTGCAATGTACTATGCTTCAGCAGTTCTGAATGTGATTGATCTTTGTTCTTGCTCATCCAAGATATCATAGTAGAGCCCAAACTGAAGCATACTCTAGAAACGCTCTTTTTTTCATCAACACTTCCATCCCAATCAGTGTCCATATATTCCTGAAGCTGTACCTCCTTGTTGGCAACATAGCTTAGAACAAGGTTCACAAAACAATGCAAATATCTTAAAATGTGCTTTGCTATAATCCAATGCTCATGTCTTGGTTCAACTTGGAACTGACTCAAGGTGTTCACAACAAATCATATGTCCAACTTGGTGTTAACTAGATCATGGTTGTGGGGGAGCGCCACCCCACCCCCGAACCCGCTCCCGAATCGCGCTCCGCTCGAGAGCGGATAGGGAGCGACCTCGGGAGCGCGCTCCCTTTAAAAAAAATTGCTCCTTGATTTTTCAGGAGGGATTTAGGGATCAGTTGGGAGCGGTCACTCCCTTTTGCTCGGCGAGCGAAAATTTAAAAGAGGGCTTCCTGACTGTTCCTTGTTTTAAATTTTCGCTCCCTTTGGCAGGTGAAAAGGCCGCGTGATGCATGGGGAGGGTCGACTACCGAATGGAGAGGGATGAGCGGTGGACAGGGAGGAAAGGGAGGGGTGGAAAAGGTTAAAAGGCCCTCTCCCCTTCCATTATTTACCATTTGTCCTTGTTGGAGAGAGCAAGAGAGAGGAGCTTGGAGCTTGAGTTGAGGAGGGAGATTGAAGGCACTTGGGATTGAAGGCCAAAGAGATAGGATCTACACTCTAATCTAGAATTTATGTTTTTTATATGTTCATGACTTCATTGCTAAATAAAAATGTTCTCTTCTCTATTTCCCATTCCCATTTCTCCATTTTTTTGCAGACTCAAAACTTCAAACATCATGGCTATATGGCTTGGAATTTTCTTGTTGTTGGTTCTTTTTTTGTTATTATGGTGTTGGAGAGTAGAAGGAGGGTTGATCATGATGAAGAGGATGAAGAAGTGGGTTATGGTGGATTTGATGAAAACCTTGGAGAGGCGTACCTTGGTGAGGAGGAAGAGAGTGGAGATGATGAGGGAACAAAAACTAAACAAGACCAAACCCCATTGTGGAAATATGTTTCTAGGCTTGAAGCAGGGAAAGGGGGTGGAACCACTAAATTTACATTCACCCATTGCAACCAATGTTGCACGAAGCGGGGATAAAGCGGGGACGCGAAAGCATCATTTTCCAAAAATCTAGGAAACGAAGTGTCTACTATATATATATATATATTTTTATATTTATATTTTTTTGCATTTATACTCGAAACAAACATCCCAAACAGGCAGAAGCGTCCAAAACAGGCGGAAGCGCACTTCTGAATTTTGGAAGCGCGCTTCCGGGAACGCTTCCTGGACGCATCCGCATGGGACGCGCTTCGGGCCTTAGAACCGGGGGGGGGGGACACTTCCTGCAACATTGATTGCAACAACACTTACACAAGTTCATACACCCATGCCAAAAGGCACCTTTGTGGGAAAAGGCTGTGGGATGGAGATAAACAAATAGGACTCAAAGCTTGTGTAAGTGTGTCAGCGACACAAAGAGCCAAATACATAGGGAAGAGGAGGAAGCCCAATACAGATCTAAAAAATCAAAAGGGTATCTTTGAACATAGCTCACAATCACATGCACAAAGAACTCCATCAGCATCCTCCCATAGCAGTGGATATGGAGGCACATGAACAAACATCTCTTTAGTGTGTAGAATCATATCAGATTTCCTTGACGAAGGGTGTAGGAATGACGTGGATTCAAAAATTTACCGGTTTCTCTATGCATGTGCGATACCATTCAATGTTCTTCGCTCACCTTATTGACATGAAATGGTTTTTGCCATAAATGATGCCCCCAAAGGATACAAAAGCCCTGGGTATGACAAGGCTAGTACCGTTGGACTTGATCATGAAAAAGCAAAAATAGCACATTCTTTGAGTAAAATGACAAATTCTTGGAATGAGCATGCGGTGTCCATTGTATCTAATGGATGGACAAATGTAATAGGAAAGCCTTTGATAAGTGTTCTTGTTGTGTCTATTAGTGGTGCCATCTTCCTTCCATCATATGATTACTCAAACAAGTTCAAGACTGACATCAACATTGCAGAACCATTACTTGAAACAATTGAACGTATTGGGCCATATAATGTCATCCAAGTCATCACACTAATAATGCTGCTAATTGTAAGGCAGCTGAAGCAATTATTGAGGATAAATACTGTTAAATTGGCAACTAGGGCCAAACTCCATGTGGATCAGCTTATTTATGGCAGCTGATATTTTTATTGGATCCCTCTCGTCGAGAGGTGTAGGATTGATACAAAGATCATCCGATTCCGATAAGTATTTATGGAGATATGAATTTATTTTGTTTATATAATTATTATCAAGCCGACCAGCGCTTATGTAGGCTCTAGAAGCCCAACCGACGTGTCTATTCATCATCTACGTTTTAGTATAAATTGGTGAGGATTTGAAGTCATTTGAACACACATTCTTGATGTGATCTCCTCTCCACGTCTTGGGTTTTTGGAGAAGAGTCACAAAAAGAATACGCTGTCCCTGTTTGATGATGCCCTAACTACAGCCACGTGATGCCCTAACTCGTTATCAAGTGATGCCCTAATACGCTGTCAAAGAAGCCTGCACGTTGTTCCAGAAGCCCTAACACGCAGTCAAGTGATGAACGCAGTCAAGGGAGCACTGCTGTCCAGAAACCCTAATACATATAAACACAGTCTTGTTCATCAGTCCTGTTCATGCAAATGATACATGCAGTCCAGCACACGCAAAGGATACACGTAGTCCTGTTCACGGAAAGGATACACGCAGTCCTGTTCCCCTGTTATATGCAGTCAAATGGTTTAGATGTATCCTCGGGAGGGTCTAAGGTTCAGTATCTTTGTAGCAGACAGCAGTATAACTTCATAGGAGTATATTACAATGAGAAGATTCGGATCTGTGATTCGCAGCATACTTGTAACACGATGATCTCATAACAGTATACCTCAACGTCCTTCATTCTTGACTCAGCCACACATATTTGGTAATCACTGTCTCAGTCCAGATACCCTCGTGGAAAGATACAACAGTTAATGATCTTGGTGATACATTGTGAAGTTGCAACGGCAATGGTTTCAGTATCAAGTAAGATCTTGTTGAAGGCTGCTGTAGTAATGACAGTGATAGTTACATGCTTAGCATAATCTACAGTGATAAAATGGCATACCTGTAGCAGCCCTATCACAATGAACAACAGCAATAGAATGCCATCTGTTTAGGCAACATGATGATGATGCACATTAGCAAGGAGCTACATGATGAATGAGCAGCATGATAGATCAGATCATGGACAACATGATAGATCATAAGCATGGGCAGTGTGAAGCAAGATGACTATCATGATTAGTGCAGCGTGGTGCAGTACACTGTAAGGTACAGCAAATGGACGAGATGCAGAACGATGATAGGTGAAGGAGTCACCTTGAGAATCAGTTGAAGCAGAATGTCTTCAACTGATTTCATTGTTATACGAAATGATCTATGCTAAATCTAGACAAGTCAAAGTATTGACTTCTGTTGTAAATGTACTCTCTCTCTCTGTGCTGAACTTTGAAGATAAAAGAAGATTTGATCAAAGGGTTTCCCCACACATTGTGGGGTTTGTCCCTGGCTCGCGCCATATCTTGTGTCCTCTTGTCTTGGCTTGTCTTCTGCGATTTATATTTATGTTCTATCTGCAGTTTATCATAATGCTGATGTGATTGCCAATTGTGAAAATTTAAATAAATTGCTCTAGTATAGAACATACCTAAACTTAACAAATACCCCAACATATTTTGGTTTGGTGTTTGGTTCACACAATGAACCTTTTGATGCACGATATTATTAAGAACAAAAACCAACAATACAAATGGATTGGTGATTTGTACAAGAGGCAAAAAAATGCTAAAATTTATTACAAATCATAGCAACACCCATGGGAGTTGTTGAAGATTGCGAAGGCTAGATTTGCTAGCTATTACCTCACCTTCAGGTGCCTTTTGAAGGTAAGAGAGTCATTGACTAGCATGGTATCAAGTCAATACTGGCAGGTATTAAAGGACAGGGCTCCAAATGCAGTTGACAGGAAAGGTTTTGAACAGGTGGAGGAGACTGCTCTTGATGGTCCGTTTTGGGCATGTGTGAGGGAAGTATTGCAATTCACCAAGCCCATTTATAGCATGATTTGTTTTGCAGAAACAGATAAACCAGTGATTGGGGAGGTGTATAAGTAAATGGATAGCATGTTGGGGTAAATAAAAGAAATTGTTTAGGAAAATGATCCCAACTTGTATACAATGATTCACAATTGTGTGTGTGCACAGTGGAATAAACTTAATGTTCCACTACATGCCTTAGCGTATATCCTTATGTCAAAATACTACTCTCCATATTGGTTGGGCCAACCTGCACCTGGGGGTGGGGTTAGGATCAAACCCCATACAGATCCAAAGGTAAAGGATATATGGAAGCATTATGCAAGTTGGTACCTGACAAGGAGTGTGCCAATCTTCATCTTGAATTAGGCAGATACTTCAGTTGCACTGGTTTGTTTGGTTCTTTGCGTGCAATGGAAAAGAGAGACAAATTTGATTCTTTCACATGGTGGTAAGCATATGGCAGCATGCGACTTTTGCCAAAATTGGAAAAAAAGGTTCTCTATACTTCTTCTGCAAAGAGGTGTTGGAGCACGTACAACTTTATACATAATGTGAGAAGAAACAAACTCAATGAAAACCGAGTAGAAAGCTTGTTTTATGTGCACTACAACTTGAGATTGTTGAGTCATTATTGTGATCGGGCTTATGAGGATCCAACATATAAAATTTGGGACAGTAACCCAGAGGATGATAATTTGGAGGATGGCACTATCCATCTTGAAGAATTGGAATTAGAACTTTTGAGAGATGATGATCAAGCAACAACAACCATGCCACCCCCACCATCTAGTAGTGGTCCCAGTGCTCGAGTTCCAACTATTTTTCGTTCGCTGCCACCGCCTCCATCTACATCCTCATGTGGAGGGCATGTGCCTTCTAGTTCTGGTTGTGCGACTATGCTGGTGGAGACTCCTAGAAGACCACCACAACTTGCTCAGAAATTAGACATTTATTGTGGCGGCAAGAGGAAGCTGTAGATAATAGATTTACTTGTCTTTTCTAGTTTCTAGTAGTTTTTATAACTGTTGACTCTTTCATATTTATTATGATATTTTTTGTAAACAATATATGACAATTTAAGTTTGAAGTTTGAAGTTGGCAATTTTTTTCCCAAGAAAAAAATTGTAATTCAATTATAGATTGTATATTGAAATTACATGTTGTAGCTTCGACATATGTAGCATAGCAAAAAGTGGTTGGTCAACACACAATAAACCAGATTGTCATAGAAGTCCTCAGAGTTCATAATAAGTTACAAAAGCTGTGCATGATATATAGTCACGTTTAGATATGCTATTCACAATATGTAACAAAAAGCTGACATAAAGAAAAAGATAATCATGTTGTTGTTGAACAATCTAGGGCATTTATAGTTAATGAGATTCTTCTTGCATGATAACTATTTGTGATGTATTTAACTTTTCTTCTTAGCACAATCTTGTTGGAATTTCTAAGTCTAACTGTTAGAAACCCTTCATGTACTTTTCTAGTTTATTTATGCCTACTTGTTCTGATTAATTAACAAGTTATTTACCATGTAAATACTGAAAATAAATACAAGTACATGCTCAACACATTACAGATCATCAACTGAAAGAAACAAAACAAGCACACAAGTGACACCGTTGTTTTTGGACCAATGTCCTCGGAAAGACCCAATGCGGGAAAACCGGTGCAGCTATCTGAGAGTTTTAATTATTAAGCAGTTTCATAATACAATTTGGGTGCCAAAATGAGTGCACCCAACAGAGAATAATCTCGACAGTAGTACCTCTCAGTCGAAGACAGATGTTTTGGCTGAAACCCCGGATAAACACTCCGACAGCTCCTAGCTCCAATCCGCCCCACGAAAACCCCAACGTCAACCTCTAGGGACTGCATTAGTGCTTTCTGACCCAGTGTCACCCTAGCTCGCCTTGCATCAGCCTCTGGAGGCACTGTGTCAACCCTTAGAGCCTCTGCGTCACCCATGCTGGCTCTCTAAGGCACTTCGCAGCTCCTGCCTGCCTTTGCGTGAGATTTGGATGGCTTTGCTTCCCTCTCTCCCAGCTTCTGCGTTGATCCTCCTGGTACTATCTCTGCCTCTCTGCTTCTGTATTTACTTCCCCTCAGTTGCAACTCTGATCATTCCTTCGATTTCCTCAACAAGCCCAACCCTAGAAAATCGAATTTTTGATCAACTTGGTGTGTTCTCCAAGTGACCTTCAAGCCTCCTTTTATACTTTTTTCGTTGACAATTCAACAACTGAGATTAAGTCCCTAATCAACGGCTAAGATTAATTCTGGCGTGATCCATGACTTTTGGACCATTCTAACACAGTTTTATATTAATACACATTAATATTTTATTTTCCCTAAGTTTAGACTTAGGGACTCCATTAGAAATATTAATTATTTTAATATCTCTCAAACTTGTTAATTCATGAGAATTTTTGGAAAAAATCACATAGAGAGTATTTGGTTGACGCGTTTCGAATATCTCTCAAACTATTTAGAATCTGCCCAAACGATTTCTGGGTATTGGAGATCTCATGTGCCTTAGCTTCTCCACCAAGTTTCAAGGCTAGAGCACATCCGATGCTACTCCAAATCAACACTCCCTCTTAGCGAGGACTGCACTCTAGTAATACTCCTAACTGAGCATCACCCTGATCATCTCCGGCTTCGGTCCTTATGCTGATACTAGGCCTGTTGCCCAACATCCTCTGCACTGTTGCATCATGTACTGCTACCCATGGCCCTGCCACTGCCACTGCTACATTCGTACGGTAACCCCTCTCATCGTGCTGCCCATAGCACTGCCACTGCTAACTACTGCACTGCAACTCAATTACTGAGAAGTAACTGATCTCCCAACTTTGACATCTTTGTCAGGCTAGAGACACCCTCGATGCTGAAACTCCCTCTGTCGCTGACAAGTGCTCCCTCTCTGACCTCTGCGCTGCTGTAACAACTCTATGCATCTCGCATTGTTGCCTCACGCTGTCCTAGGAATCCTGCATTGTAGCTCCCTCTGACGCCCCATCTGCATCCGTCTCTACTGACATCCGGTAGTACTGCTACTCCTCTTCGGGGTTCCCGTAGCAAGGTATAATCCAAGAGGCTGGGTACCTCAAGGATCCTTCCCCTCATCGCCTATAGTCCGTCTGACTACAACTTAATGTCTCCCCACTTCCTCTCAAGTAGCGTGTGAGCACTCATCGCACAGTCATCATCTGTCTCCACTTCCTTCTCCGCCCTTGTTGGCACAACCTTGGTCTCAGAAGCCTCTCCCTTGCTCTTCTTCCTTGGACACTGGCTTGCATAGTGACCCAGTTCCCCACAGTTGAAGCATTTGACCTTGGAGAGGTCCTTCTTCTTCTGTTTCTCCTGCTTTCCCTCAGATGTTAGGGCAACATCCTCCTCTTCCTCCTTCTTGATCCCCTTGCTGTTGCTTCCCGCCTTGCGTAGCCTTCTGATCTCTTCTTGGCACAGAGCCGCCCACATTTCCTCCCAATTTGGAAGGGTCACTCTGCCCAGTATGCTCTAGACAAACACTTCCCAGTCTTCAGAGACTGCGTTCAGAGCTGTTCTCAACATCAATTCTTGATCTGACGTGGCCCCCATGGAAGTCAACTGATCCCGAATCTCCTTCAATCAACCGAGGAAGGTGTCGATCTGTTCCCCTTTCTGCGTCTGGTATGACTGCAACTTATTTTCAAGTAGCATCCTTCTTTGCACAGAAGTGTGTTGGTACAATTACTTTAGGGCCTCCCAC